>APFE031490806.1:0-16583 GCA_000404065.3 Pinus taeda | reverse complement strand
GAGAGAGAAGGGGGAATCAATAAGGAAAGGATAATATACATATATGGTCATGTGAGAGCCAAATCCTCAAAATGTTAAGGGGTCTAGCACTCGAGTTGCAATCAACCATGTGTGATAGAGAATTGTAGCTATGTGTTAAGGATGTGGTGGTTTAATTTCATTATTCAAAGGAGAGAATGGTTGATACCCTATATAAAAGATATGGCCTAGTGCCTAGACATAAGGCACTTAGGATGGAGAGTCTTGAGTCGTTGGATGCCTCAAGATTTTTTTTTCCATAGGATGAACCTTGGAAGAAATTACTATAGTTGTTTATATCTCGTTAGAAGCTAATTATGAAGGTGATGTGGCATTGTACGGCTCGTTAGTAGGGAAACATCCATTGGATCCTAGTCATTGATTCTAAAGTTTTCTCGTTGCCATTCAATGGACCCTAGAAGTAATTCTAAAGAGGCTTTAAAGGGAGACCAGGATGAACCCCACCAGGATTTTACAACTAGGACAACGTGGTGTGGTGGGAATAATGACTAGGAACTCGGCGTATTAGGGGGGAGAACCCTGTATTAAGCTATTACATGAAATTATGTGTAGTTGGAGGAACAGGTGGGACCAGGAACCAGTGTGGTAGACAACATGGGTACATGGTGACATGGAGACCTAGGACATGTGACATGTGTCACCTAGATCTAGGATTTTTGTGGGTCCAAGTAGCATGTAGATAAGTGACATGTGTTTCTCCCATAATGGAGTCACGTATAAGGTGTGATGTCACCCTAATGATAAAGAGAACTGACGTCACCATGGTGAATTTGAATAGACACCATGGTGGAAGCAACTAGGATGATGTGGCAAGGTCAAGCCCATGCATATAGCCACAATGAAACTTTATGGGACATGTTGGAGTAGGGGCCTAAAAGGTTCACCCTAGAATATTGATGGGGGATTGGATCAGAAGACGTTGATATTATATTCCCGGGGTGATGTAGCACTGGAGGAGCATGCATGTCGCATATGTTGTATACATGTATGGCGAGAAGGTAGTTTAACCATTCTATTTAATGTATAAACACATTCTACGGGCCATGGAAGAAGATGTAACATGACTGGTCATGAACAAGTCGACAAGTACTATTTGATCAATGACATGGCTGCCCACATGGGGAACATGTATATGCCAGCTGATAGGATACACTGATGTGGCACTATCTAATGGGTCAATATTTGAATGGACATGTATTTTGAGCTGGGAGTTGGATTTGAGTATTTTTTATACCATTTGAAAGCTATCAACAAGATGAATGCATTAACACTATCTATTTTAGGTTTTGATAAATTTGGAAAAGATCAAAACTTTATACCCTATTTCAATAATTGTACCTTTTAGGTCGAGTTAACATAATAACTTCCCTCTTTCTACCTTAGTGGGATGACAAGTGTTAAGGGGGTGTGTTCTCTATGCAACGAAGTCAAAAAACAAAATAAAAGATAGGTCAACAACTTAAAAAATATCTTCTTCGAGGGGGAGCCTCCTTTACATTGCATAAATGAACAATTCTTGGATGAAACAAATGATAAGACCTCCTTGGTATATATATAGGAGTGTAAGGGCTCATAATATAATCAGATCCTATATAAAAATAATAATGTAAGGGCACAACAATAAAAATAGTAGGGTTATGTGGGCAATAACAATAATAATATGGGGGATACATGGACGCAACAATAACAATACGGGACTATACTAATAATAACAATAAGGTAGATACACTAGTATTATAGTGACCTAACATGCCCCTCTCCTTCAAAAAAATGTTTTCTTAAATTCTTGAGTGGTTTTGGATGATTCTATATAAAATTATATTCCTCCCATGCAGAATCTTTAGTAGGTAAGTTATTCTACTTAATGACATACTATGAAATTAATCGATTACATAGATTTTTTGCTTCTTGTTTCTATGATTCCTTCAAGATCAAATATGAATTTTCCTTCTTCATCAAGTTCTGGAAACATTGATTGAGCTGGGAGCTTGTTACTCATAAACTTATTTAAGAATGAAACATGGAAAACTCGGTGTGCTTGGGAAGATGTATAAAACTCCAATTTGTATTCCATAGTACAAATCTTTTGCAACACCTTCTAAGGACAAAAATACTTTCATTGTGATGCTGATCTACCAATTCTTTCATTTGATTTCGCACGGGAGTGAGGTTATCATTTAAGAATTCGATAAAAAAAATTTGATATTCGATGTGATATTCCACTACTTGAACCCTAGAATTTTATCTTAAAGATGACATGATGGAGTGTGGATGACATCGATTAAGTGTCATTAATGGGTTAATTTTTTCTGTAGTATGGAATGAAGTGTTATACCACCATTTTGTTAGAGGAAACCACTTGACCCATTGCATTTGTTTATCAGATACAGAACAATAAAGATATCCTTCCAAACATTTTTTTAGTATCTTAGTTTGTCTCTCATATTTAGGATGATAAGATGAGCTACGAGCTAATTGAGTAGCAAGATAAGAAAATAATTTCGTCCAAAAATTTCTAGTGAAAATGGGATCTTTGTCACTTACAATAATCTTTGGGCTCCCATGTGTTGGGCATGGAGCTGAATTATCTTATGTATTCAAAGGTCTTAGTTGGATGTATATCCCAAGAAGATTGTACACCCTCGGTGTGGTGTGTGGGGGACTTGTCCCCCCCACAGGGGTTCGGGGGAGCCAATCCCCCTAGGCTGGGGGGTCCGGGAGCCATCGGTCCCCCAGCGGGGGTTCAGGGGCAGTGCCCCCAAAGCTAAAAATAGATGTAAAATTTCCTTGTAAAAGTCTTGTAATTTCTAGTCAATCTAGGTTGTTCATTAGGTAGATGATCTGACGTAGAAGTTATGTTTAGTTTAGGGATTTTTTCCTTAGAAGGAAACCCCTCACTATATATGAGAGAATCGTATTGTGTCTATATATATATCTGTATTATGAGTGAGGAAGAGAGAGGATATTGAGAGAGAACAGGGTGTTACAACAGATTTGTTGTAGGTTGTATCTCTTCAGTTTGTTGGATAATATAAAAGGAAGGACTGGTTGTTTCTCCATGGACGTAGAACAAACTAGGTGAACCACATATATCTATGTCTCTCTTGTTTTATGTGTTTTATGTGTTTATATTTCTACAATGTTTTATGTGTTCCATTGCTCTATAATATATAATTTTCTAACACCATGTAGCCATTCAATTGTTTCCATAAATCTAGTAGCAACTGTAGTAGCTCTAAAAGGATGAGATAATGCACAAAAGTGTGCATACTTGGTAATTCTATCAACTACCACCATGATGACACTATTTCCTTCAAACTTAGATAAAATTATGATAAAATCCATTGAGACCTCCTCCCAATGCTGAATTTGAATGGCTAAAGTTCATAATAGACCCAAGGTCTTAATTGTCTCAACTTTATTTTGTTTGAAAAACAAACATTCTGCAACAAACATTTGAATATTACATTTTAGGCCATCCCCAAAACATTCATTCTTGACCCTACAGTAAGCTTTTAAAAATTTTGAGTTCCCTCTTAAGAGGGAGGTGTGTAATTCCAAAACAATGTTTTGTTTGAGTTTGGAATTCTTACAAATATATAAGCGATCTTTGTACCATAATGAATAATGTTTCAAGCTAAATGTATTAGATGTACTAGGATCTTGCTACAACTTTTGAATGAGCATCCATAACTCTTCGTTATTCTTCCATTCATCCCTTGCTTCGATTATCCAATTAGGTTAGATAATAGAAATGGCACAAAGCAATGCTTCCACATCCTCATCCTTTATTGAGAATGCATATGCAATAACATTTTGCTTCCATTTTTTGTAGATGTTTTAAAAGTCATAATCCAACATCTTTGTGACCTGTTTTTATTTATTTTCTAAAGATAATCATTGTTCCAAAAATTATTTAAGGCTAACATGACCTATTTTTACCTTGAAGTGTCTTCTCATTAGGTAAGGTCCCCATTTCTTTAGTGCATGTAGTATTTCCAACATTTCCTTGTCATAAATAGGTTTGTGTAAATACTTTCCTTTCTTTGGATGACATTCTGTTATCACTCAGAATTTCTTCTAGAAGTTATTAGAAGAAATAAAATGACCGAGGTAACCACAAACCAACTTTTGGGCATAGGCTCTAGCCAACGTAGGCTCAGAGAGGGCTCTCTCTATATGATTTAGCTTTCTTTGCTTGGATTTCAGGCTAGTTGTGAACATGCTGGAGCTTTTCATTTGTATTAAAGATTGGATGGTGGGATCCTGAGAACAGATGGATAGAATGATGTCTTTAGACCATTGGGCTATGGAGTCAACAAAAGGGCAACCAGACTGGATCAACTCACTAAGGGGAATGTTTAGAGGGCAAGCTAGCAGAGTAAGGTGCAGGTCATTGGAACAGTAGGGTGAAATGGTTTTAATCAGGATGATAGAGTAATTAAGAATTCTAAGACCGAGATATAAAGGAGGAATAGAGGGAAATTGAAGCAAAGGGCAATTAAGAATTCTTTGATATCGATTAGCAAGAAACAACCTAAACTAAGGAGCAATTAATAATTCCTTCACTTAGATTATTACTTGAAAACATTTAAATGCCTAAATGTTAAAACAGAGTGTAATTAAAAAAAATTGAGATATTGTTCCTGTTATAACATTCAAATTCAGAAATACGTTAAAGATTGTGGAAATTTTTTTAAGAAATATAACAACAACATGATAAAATACTTGTCTGCACTTCGCTTAACACATGAATCCTGTGAAAAATCTTATTTTTTTTCATCAATCTAGCGTGTTGGCCCAATCAGTGATACAATAGCTCTACAGTCTTCTGATCAAGAATTCTATAGAAATGTCGAAGAATCCACCCTACATACTTCAAATTGTGAAGTATTTATACAAAATTTTATTACAAAATATCCCAAACTAACTTGAGATTTAATCTAGGAAATAAAATATCTTCTTGCTAGAAGGTAGAGACAATGATTGAACTGCTTCATGTTGTCCCTAGTATATTGGTGCTGCTGGCATTTATAGTTGGGCTTCTAGCCTTTTCTGTTGCCTTGCTATTTGGTTTTTTACATTGGACGCTACATTAACTTTTAGCTTTCACCTGATACACCTTGACATTGGTACTCTTTAATCATGATAACATGCCTTTACCTTTTACCCTGTTGGCTGTACATTAACCTTTTCACTACATTTTACTATAGTAAATCATTCAATTTTTCGCATAATTCAGAATTAGGTAACTTGATTTTCAACATCCTCCTATATATCTCATCTGCCTCGGTGTACTTAGAAAAAGTAGGCCTAGTGATGAATAGGTGTTTCACCTCATGCTGGAGGAAAAACAGGTTTTCAAATGTCTGGTGAAGAACTTTGCCTATTGGCAATGCCTTTATCGATGATGTACTGGCCTATTATTTAGATATATCTCTAATTTTTTTGTCATAATCTTGTTTTTTCATGAGCTTTTCATTTATGACCAAGGGACTGGGTAACCCTTTCTCTCTCAAAATTTGAAACTTGGCTATAAATTTATCAACTGCTACCTGCATATTTTGACACTTGTCCTCCAAGTTTAACATTAAGTTTCTCTTAGAAAGGACATTTGTTACCTCAAAATTGTTTCTATCCTATCCTCTATATCCAATTCCTAAAGTTCATACTTGTTTTTACTGTTGAGGAAGTGGATAAGTCTAGTAGAATCTTCAAGCATGTCTCCTAGATCTTCCTTGACTTTTTGGATAACTTCTGTAGCTATCTTTATCAGATCTATTTGTTCAAAAATCACTTGAATGGATGGCCAAATATCATTGAAAGAGTCAATGCTATTAGCCCATAATAGTCCCTTGGCTTGCCCAAGGGGTTCCTTTAGTGTTAGATCTTTCTCCACGGCCTTTAATCTTTCATTCATTCTGGAAGCTTTATGCACTTCTTCCTTGTGAATAATTTTGGCAAGCTAGTAATCTGTTTCCAGCTTGCCACCTTTTTTTCAGTTTGTTCATTTTTGTAGCCTATATGGACATTTCCTCCATGGATTTGACCTATTTTTTTGCTTCTTCACATGATGCACCTACTGCTAATGCAGACTCCATTGAAACTAGTTGTGTTGTAGGCATAGGAGCCATTTGAGCCAATGAGGTTGTCAACGTGTAAGGGACTGCCATTGAGACTGTTGGGATGAGATTTATAGATTTATCGGAAGTATCCCTTTGCTTTAATTGGATTAAAGTGTCCAATTATTTCTCTATATCCTTTAACTGATCATTAAATTGTAGGACCAAGTCCATCAACTCTTCATGTCTAGTTTGGCTCTCTAAGACCTCCTGTGTTTGGGGATGTTGCAACTGAGGTACCTTCAATTATTTTTTCAATGCAGCAATGTCATCATTTTTCTTCTTTATCAGTTGTTCAGTGGCTTTGATATCTTTGGGATCATGCCCCAACTCAATCACTAAGTCCTCCAAAGACTTGATTCTAGTATACTTAGCCTATGAGGAGGGATTCTCTAATTGATATTGAGTTGAGATGTTGCTCAATGAATGCTGCACTTTATGGAAAACTATGGCATTACCTATAAGGGTGGAGTAAATCATTTCTCCAACATGTTTATGAAACTCAATTTGGTCTATGGGATATATCCCTTTCCATCACTTCAAAATAAATACTATTGTAATCTGCTGATGTCCTTGGTTGTTGTGTAGTTGGTTTTATGAAGGACATGTGTAGTTTTCCTTATTTGATGTCGAAAGAAGACATCAACCTAGTCTGATTAGTAGGTGTGAGTTTGAGATACTAAGCATAAGTTCGGGCTTTTAGTTTCTCATTTCTCATTTTGATCTCTTTATATCTATCTTTTATATACTTATCCTTATCAGTAAGCCTACTGAATGAGGATACTTCTACACTTAGCTACCTTTCCAAAATTTGGGTCTATGATGTGGATGGCCCCTGTGTTTCCTCAAATGGAACTGTCCCTTTACTTCTGTCCAGCTCAGTACCAATTATTTCTATTGAGACTTATGTGTCTTCCTACTCTGAATCAAGATTTATTCTAGGTCTTTTGCTCCCACTGGTCTCATATTGTATATTTGATGTGCCCATTCTTGAACTTGAGGGTTCCTCCCTAGTCTTTTTGGGGTTCTTTTCCTCATTCTAAGGATTCTTCATGATAGGAGGATTTCCCATGGCTGCTTCTTGCTGTTCAGGTACCTACATAAACCAGCTCTCATCAAGCTATCTTTCTAAGTCACATAGGATTTTCTATACATCTGTCATGGTACTGTCTCTATCTACAAGAGTGTTTTCCACCCACTTAGATTGATTTGAATATCTTTCAATCTTTGGTATGGGGTGGTGAATATAAGTTCCCAACATGACCTTCTTTCTCAATCTTGTCATAAATTCTTGAGGGTCATACCTCCACATGAAACTCTTTTGGATCTTCATTTGCTGCAAGATTTGGTCTACCTCCTCCCCTGCCTCTCTAGAATTGCAGATGAAGGGGCCTAACTAGTTTTCTACTTAATATTGTGATATTTTCTTCGCCGAGACAAAATTTATCTCATTAGAGTTCATTATTTTTCTATAGTACTCTAGAGAAAATAACCTCATGGGGAGGTATTTGGGTAGTTTATATGGTGCAAGATGGGAACCATAAATTTTGATCTCTTTGTGGTTTTGGTAAAGGTACCAATCTCCCACTTTGCTTTGTTTAGACAACTGAAGGACCCTTTTGATCTCTGGACTTATCTTGGCTGGAGGGCTTCTTGTCAGCATAGTCATGACTGGATGAACAAAAGAATCTATGAAACCAGAATAGGTATATGGTGACTGAAACTTATGGAATAGTGGAGTCAAAAAAATGATGGACCTAGGCTGGCCTTTGGTATCCAGCTTTGGAAGGGAAAAAGGAAATCTGTCTGGTTGATAGTATAGGAACATATGGTAGAGGACAGGTGAGTATTTAAACACTCCCTCATTGTGCATCCAAGTGAACTCTTCATGCATTCTCTCAGATATGAAATTAGCATAATTGTACAAAATAGTAGAAGGCTATCTTGGGGTATAAATTTACCTGAAGGCCAGGACAAGTTCATCAACAAATTCATCAGTGTTCCAACTAGGAACACATGATATCATGGTGATGATTTGTTTGCCCCTTTCAGAGAACATGGTAGAAACATATGGAGGGGGATCTTTGGGAATATATCGCTCTTCTACAATGAATGTCTAGAATATTTGGGCTAACCTGGACAGACTCAACTTAGAGTACTGGTCTAGCAAATCCTCAATGCAGAGTGCAGTTATGTTTCGACTTGGTTGGATTTGCAATATTTCATTAACGGAATTAGCTGTAATGGTGAAAAAAACCTTTTGGTCAGGGGACATAATAGCTCTCAAGTTGGGAATGTAACAAGCATGGCACTAGTGGACAATTTCAGGGAAAACATGCACCTCTGGGAACTGGTATTTGAGAAAATTTGACTCCCAGAGGCTAATATCATCAACATGGTTGAGGTATATGTCCTTACTTAAACAACGGGTTTCAAGCCGGAGGGTCTAGGTAGATATATCCTTAATTTGGAAATCTCTATCAGCCAAGGGAAGGTGGTCAAGGTCGAAATAGGGAGTTGTAACAGGTCTAACGTCCAAGGCAATAGGGATGGCCATAATTTAGTTCTCGTGGATTTAAATTTGGCTTTACAGGTTTATTCAAGAGTTTTGAATAGAAATTAGAAACTTTCAGAGGGTTTAGTTGTGGGTTTTCAAATTTAGAGTATTTTTTAATTAATTTTACTTAACTAAAACACTGTACAAGGCTTAACATCTCCAAATTTGAAAGGGCGACTGATAATTTATGCTGAAATACCTTGAATTCGGTGAATTATCTAAAAATTTGGAGTTCACGGAAATTGCAGGGGTTCGAATGAATCTGGTATGGATTGAGAGATCAATTGGGGTCTCTGTAAATTTCTTCAAGAGTGAATTCGGAGTTCAAATGGTGAATTTAGCATTTGTAGGAATAAAACTTGTTCGTAGAGGTTCTCAGAGAAAACAAGCAAAAAAAAGGTGAGAAAGGGCTTGTCGGCCTTTTTATGGAGCAACAGTTATTCTTTAGTGGATGATTTCAAATAAATAATAGGTGGTTTGGTGGGTTAAGTGGGGAGGTAGTTTTCCAAGCCATCGCACCACTTATGGAGGTTGGGTAGTATTTCAGACGGGTCACCCGATCAACTCCAGAGTGCGACACATAGCAGTCAGGGGGGGTTCGGAGAAAACTACTTTATCAAGCGAGTAACGGTTTGCCATCAGGCACGACTGATATGGCTGTGCACAGTTGGATGAAGGGGAAGATGATCAGACAACAATTGGGCAAGGGAGGTGTGCAGGTGATAAGAGCATGGGTTTTGGTTGGGGGCAGAGCTTGAATACCCAATAGTTTATGATTAATTAAGACTTAATCATGGGTTTAGTTGACCGGGTGGGGTTTTAATGATGTCGGGCCATGGGTTTAACTACAGGGATTTTCTTAACTTTACCAAGGTTTGGTGAGTTAAGAGGGGTTCATCGGGATATGGGGTAATTGTATAGTTTTTATTAAACTAGGGGTTGGGGGTATTTATTTAAGGGATTTATTTAATATACAGGGATAGGTATATTGGGAATTTATATAATTAAATTAAAAATTAATATGAAATGTGATGAGTGGAGTGGGTATATCTTTAAGTATAAATGTAAATGTAATATTTGTGAGCTTTATTTACACATACTCAATACTTAGGATAAGATGTTTTTGTGGGTTTTTTTAACGAAAAGGGCTTTAACATGGAGTTTTTTTTACTTTTCCTAGGAAAAAGGGTTTTATCCTTAGGAAAAGGGTTTTTCTTAGGGTAATGAGGGGGAGATGAATTTCATGAAGGGGATTCTATCACTTAATGTCCTTAAGTCATTAAGCCGAGGGTTTTATCCCACCGAAAGTCATAGAAATGCTCTAAGCCTCTTTGACTTGAAGGTTTTAAAGTGCTATAGCATACTTGTGGATAGGAAATTAATAAGGGGAAAAATGGATGGCAGGGAGTTAATCACATTAACTTGCAAACCTTTGTTTTTGCTTTCACAGTTGATCATACAAATTGAAATATGTGTCTAAGCCTAATGCATGTGTTTTAATCCAATCAACTTAGTAGTTTAGCAACCTTTCTTCTACTTTCCCGTTTCTTACACTAACATGTTTTCTTCATTTCTTTGGGTGCATTTAGGCTAGAAAACCCTTATTCTATCTTTTATTTAATAAAAAAAACTATCTATTTATAACCTTATATCATCCAATGGCCTAGATTAAACTGATGAGCTCCTTTTATTTCCTCTACCCATCTAATGATCTGCCAAGATTAAACTGTTTGGTCAAATTTTATTCTCTAACTATAAACATAAAATTCAAAGCATGATATAATCAAGATTAAACAGTTTGATTACCATGGATCATGTAATGAATAACAAGCTGCACACAATCATTATTACACATAAAGTAAATAGTAGTGGCATTTTTACTTGCACACTTTCATGGTCTCTTTTTACCTTTTTGGGGTTCATATATTTTCTTTTTTGACCATCTCTTTTTCTTTTCTTCCCTTGATATTTCTTTTAGGACATACCCTCTTTACATTTTTTAATTTTTTTAATATGGAAAACATTTTCAAAAAGCAAAGGTATGTACATTATTAGAAGGCTTAACCTTAGTCATTCAAAATTATGACTCCTATTGGTATAGGAACCTAACAGTAGCTCCACTTGGGGATGGCATATTTTGAAAAGATGCCAAGAACTAATGAAGATCAGTAGCCTTCAAATTGTTGCTGATGTTACCTTGCAAAGTGTTCTTCTATGCATCTGCATTATTGATACTTATGATAGTAAATCTTTTAAAGCTTAGGGCCTTCTCTTCGGGCTTCAACTTAAAATATCACCACCCAATCCAATCTAGGCTTTGTAAATGAAGTATGTACGACATGGGAAAAGAAAATTAGTAACTTGGTTCAAAGTAATGTTTTAGCATTCGACCATTCACTGGTGCACCTTCTACATCTATATCATTAATTTCTCCCAAGAAGAAAGCATTATTTCCTCTGTAAGCATAAATGACATAGGGACCTTTCCATAGGAAATAAAATTTCCCACATTTACCTTTGTCTTTCATCCTTGAATCCCACTTGAGCACATCGTCACCAAGGTACAAATCTTCAACATTGGTTCTCTTATCAAAAATCTTTTTAACCCTTTCCTACACAACTTGAGACTTGATATAGACCTCTTCTCTAGTTTTTTGTAGATGAATAGTTTGGTTGATTCTTCTTTGGACACTATTTAGTTCAAGCTGCAATACTTGAAGTATCTTCATTATTGGTACTCCCAAAGAGGATGGAAAGACAACTTCCATCCCATAAACTAGTTGATAGGGAGAAGTATCGATTGATTTCTTAGTAGTCAATTTGTCTGCCCATAAGGCATTTACTACCTTCTTATTCCAAGTTTTCTTATTGTCCTCTAGTAACTTATTGATGATGTTTACCATGCTTTTGTTTCAGTATTTTTCTAGTTCATTACCTTGAGGATAATAGGTTGTAGAATGGCCAAGGGTGATATGATACTTATTGAGGAAATCTATCATTCTTTTGGATTTAAAGGTTGTTGCATTATTAGTAATGAGCTTAGTTGGAAATCCAAATATTGATATAATATTGGTTTCAAGGAAGGCTATGATAATAGTCTCTATGGCTTGCCTTCAAGGTATGGCTTCTGTCCATTTTGTCAAGTACTCTATGGCTGTGAGGATCCATTTTTGCTAGGAAGATGAGGGTGGGTGAATTTCACCAATGAAAAGGTATTTCTACAGAGATTGGCTTGAGGGGTAAAGGTAAGAGTTTTTTCGTGCCCTCAAAATTTGACATTTTTGATAGGAGGTCACATATTTTTTGACATTAGAAAACAAGGTAGGCCAGTAGAAACTAGCTCTAAGGATTTTATCTGTAGTGGTATTCCAGTAAAAGTGTCCTCCATAGTCACCTGCATGAAAATATTGCAAAACTTTGTTAGATACTTCTTTTAATAAGAAATTGAGAAGAATAACTTGATGATCTCTCCAAAATAGATCATTGTTTAATATACAAAATTTCAAGGATTTCATCTTCAAAAACCTGCTTTTAGTCCTAGATAATTTAGGAGGGGCTTGTAATTTTAGTAAAACGAAAATAATATCATCATACCAAGGTGATTCAATAAAGGCTTGGCTGATTAGTGGAGTCGTCATCTCCTCTTCATTATCTATTGTAGCAATAAAGTTTATATCCAAGGCCTGACAGTTTTTTTGGGCCATGACCTTAACTAAACCTTGGCCTTTGATTAAATTAGTAGGTTTGATTTCTATGTCATACTCTAAAATAGTAGCAATCCCCTTTCCCCTCTTTCCATCAGGACCATCCTTAGTTAGGACATCTTTAACTACTAAATTAAGAACGTAGGCTACTATATGAGAATATAAGATGTATACCCTAGAATCCTTAGTCGCTTTGACTAAAGACAAGGATCTGTTTTCCATTATATTATATTTCAAGGGGGAATTTCTTAGGGATTTTCTAAAGAAAGCAATGGGTTGTTCATAGCCTTGGTCACTTTTCTACAATAAGATTGTAGCAATTGTGTGCTCAAAAGCAATGGAAAATAAGATGAAATCTCTGTCAAATTTATGGTTGATTAACACCGGTGTTTTATTCAAGGCTAGTTTAATGTCTTCAAAGGATATTTTAGCCTCAATAGTCCACTTTATGGCGTATCTGATATCAGGAAAATTAGTGTCCATTCAGAGCTGCTAGTCCCACTAAGACAAGTAGCTATCTTTGAAACAAACAAACTAAAGTTGCTTGTGTTTTCCTTTATGAGAGATAGATGAGAGAGAAGCAAAGAGTACCAACCTCAGTCTTTCACTTGTCTCCTTACTTGTTCCCTCCCTCCTTTGAGAGAGTTTCGCCACTCCTTCCTCACTTGTCCTGCTTCAAAGAACACCTGTAGAGTCAAAGCCGCATAATACCATCAAAGCATAGAGATCTATAACCATAAACAATATAGGATCGGATGTATATTAACCATACATATGCATACACAAATACAAGATTCAGAAATATACAAGTATATGGAGGAAAACTCAAATAGCTTTATTGATAGAAGTAGTAGAAGAGAGGATTACAACCAAGTGGTTTGATCCAATGCCATCCTCCCAGCATGAAAGCCCTCTTCACCTCATGAAAAGCTAGATCACCCAACACTACAATGTCTCACTGAGAAACCAACAGCACTTCCTTACAACATACAAAATTCCAGCCTCTGGATCTCTAGGATGAGGGATCCATATATAGATATTTGCAGGCGGGTGAGTTAGCTTCTAGTATTTTGGTTAGCGTCATTTCACTGATAGTTCTTGGTTCCACTTGGAGATTTCATGATCTCTTACTCATCCCTGGGCAAATTTAGAGAGGCAAGCTTCAAATGAGTAGTTTCTATAAGATTCTCTAGGTTTCCACCTAGAAAACTGCCTCTGCCATTTGTCTGCTCTCACTTATCGCACCCTACAGAAAGGATTTTCAGTATGCATCGCACCCTTTTCATGTGACAGGTGAGATGCATCATATCATCAACATGGAGCAGTCTGTATGGTCTAGTTTTGATCACTTCTGAGAAGTTTATTAGGGAGAATTTCTAGGAAATGATGTAATCAGTTGACCTTGTTCCTTTAGGGTATGAAAAAGCACTTTTAGGGGTTTATAAGCCATTAGTTTATGGATATATGTGATTGGGGTTACAGTGCCCAAATATGTCTATAACAGTTGGCCCCTAAAGCATGAGGTTGTAAGTCTTCTGATGTCAGATGAAATGCTTTATCATGAGGATCCAAGGTTTTTCAAACTGGAAGGTGACCTATAATAAGATACAATACAATACATTATATCCATGATCTAGCTGAGGCAAGCATTCCCATGCTCAACTTTATAAATTCATTTTCGTGTACATAGGACAGACAACTGGCTGTGTACCAGACTGATGATTTTGGTAGAGCCATCATCCCTTAGCTTGGATGATTATCTATGCAGCTATGATGTACATTTGATGTCTTTATTTTCCTGAATATATTGCAGCTCAGATGGATGAAACTAGATCTGGGGTCTTCAAACTCATTCAATATTCGCCTGGAGTACAAGTTTATCCATGTGAAAATATGTTCTGGTGTTTAACATGGAAAGACATTGCAGAATTACCTGCCAATGATGTAATCTGTTAACAGGAACGAGATGAATCACCGATAATGATAATGACCCTCAAGGTACTATAGTACAATTCATGTGGTGTGAATACATGAATCGATGTCAAACACCACACGAAATCTTTCGGTCAAAGGCCATTGATGTAAGCCTGTCGGCGGAAGTGAGAAACTTGCCATTAAGGCAGGGAAGCTTCAAAGTATTGAAAGTGTTGTTCCTAAGTCAACTTCTTGGATAATGAGCTGATGTCGACAAGAAGTGATCTATCGTAGGAGGGCCTTAATGAATCCCACATCTATGACACAGAACGGAGCAAATGATTTTGTGGAGGTGAAAACGATCTGATAATATAAGGTTTAGGGTGGCGGTCATGAAAAATGGAGAGTGAAGGTATTGCAGCAGATGAGGTGTAAGCTGGGTTGGTGAATTCTCTAAGCGACTTCTCTTAAACATATCAGTGACACTGATAATGGATTGGTAGCATTAACCCTAAAAATGGATGGTACAGAGGAACAATGGCGATATGACTGATGAATGGAATAACCCAACCCGACTCAACCATGGTGATGTAGTGAAAGTGTCATGTTCAAGAGTGACCTACTACCAATGAAGTTCTTCGAGTTTTCTTCCCAATTTTTCCTAGTCATTGCTGACCAATACCTCTTTATTTTTGTCAATCTTGAGGAGGATGCAATATGCTTGTTCTATAATTTTCCCTTCAGGAAAACTTGTTGCTAGGTTTTAGGGAGCCTAGCGACAGTGAAACTCGCTCTTATCTGTAATGGACAAGTTTGTCGCTATTGTCTTAATGAGTTTAACGACAAAGATAACTCGGTCCTTTTCAGTTTTAGAGAGTCTGAAAAAAGACGGAAAGGAAACTCCAGTAATCCTTTTTTGTAGTATAATCCCTTAAGTCCGAAAAAGTATAAAGTAATTTGAAAGGGATGACTTTTCTGATCACTTTAATGAGCCAAAAAATACAAGAGCTCGATATTTTTGTGTAATGATCCCTCAGGTCCAAAAATATTAAAATATAGAGGAGGGATGGCACTTCCAATCATTTTAATGAGCTGGAGAGGCCAATTACTCGACAATCTTTTTATATTTTATGACTCTAAAAATAGCTTAAAAGAGATTCGTCCTTGAGGAATGAGTGATATTTTTGTGTAGCAGCGGGTTCCAGGTAAGGTTTGGAACTTTTCAATCATGGTAGTGTAAAGAAGGTGGCTAACAAAATCACTCATCAAAGCTATTCCTCAAAAGGGTAAACAATCAAGTGGAGGCATGTGATTGGCTAAAATGTGGAGGTGATGGCAAGAACATGACCAAAAGGTTACAAAGGTTATTTACCGAAAGTGGGTTCATTTTTTAATGAGCTTGAACTCTGGGGCAACATATTCTCATAGATGGGTTTATTTTTAACAAGCTTGAATTTTGCGGAAACATTGCTTGTGCTAGTTGTATAATAAGGATGTCTCTCATTAGTAGGTTAATTTATTAGGGAGCTTTCCCATGCGCAACTTTGCTCCGGAGCCTTTTCTATGCAAGCTAGGAATGACCAATTACTGTCCTAGGAGTTAAAGAACTACTGAGGTTAGGTAGGATAGCTTCTCAACGGGAAACCTTTCCTTTACTTTGTTGGTGCCATTTGACCCTTGGAAAGGTGAATGGTTGATCAAACCAATCACCTAACTTAAGTATTTGAAGTTAGTAAAAAACTATGGGGTTAGAGTTATGCTGGTCACATTTCACTTGCGTACAAAAGGTTTGCATGCCCCTAGGTATAAATAGAAGTAGATTTTCCAGGTTACCATATGGAAGTTCTTGCATTAAAGCAAGGTTTTTTCATCTGCATTTGTAGACAAAACACTTCCTTGGCTCTATCCACCGAAATAGACAAAGGTAAATGGTGGGAGATTCCACTCACATAAAATTTAATGAGGGAATCCTTTTCCAGTATAATCCCATTTTCCTAAATGAACGAGTGTGTCAGACTAGTCGTATATCATACAAAAAAACTTACCTTATACCTAGGGTTTTCCTGTTGAAGCAGACCAAAGCGCATGCCAGTTGGGTTTAGTCACATTCACCGAATCACTCGCGCTCATCAGGTGGACAGGATGGAGGTTGATGAGACATTCCTTGTGCAAAAGGACCAGTTAGGGATGACATTTTATTAGTAGCCATGTTTGAACTGGGGAATGAAGGCTGGTCAATGAGTTGGAC
>APFE031490797.1:126704-146985 GCA_000404065.3 Pinus taeda | reverse complement strand
AGGGTTTTCCATTATTTCTCAACAATAAATAGGCCTTCGAGCCTCATTGTAACACAGTTCAGAGGCATGTAGCCACCATATCTCTTCTCAAAGATAAGCTACCATCACCCTAGCTGGTTTATTTCCATGTTTGTTTCTAAGCATATTTCAGTATTTTACATTAATGAAATGAAGTATTATTTCCACTGCATCTCTGTGTTTATGGTTATCTTTGTAGTTTGTTGTGTTCTTGTTTAAATCTGGATCAACTAGTTCTAAATACTCACTTCACCCAACAGTTTATGGCTCATATGGAAACAGAACTAGCAAACCCCCGAATATCTCTATGTTGGCCCTGTGTGAGCCTTACAGGCTCTGCATCATCACTGCATTGTCTCTTCTACCTCCTGGAGGTTCTACATCTACCTCTCTCGACGGTTCCAACAACTTCCCTATAGTGCCGGATTTCTGTGTGAAGGCAAATTCCCTTCTGCACTGGCCCTTCTGGCTTTGCGTCAAGCATGCGTGGGCTCGGATTGGTGTAACACCAATCCCTCTAAGTGTTTCACTGCCTCCACTAGTGGCTCTCTACCTCTCTGCCCAATATTCCTAAACGATCCCTGCCCGTCTAATGCATAATGATCACTTAGTTCGAATTTCTCAGCTTCCTAGCCCCAGAAATCGAACTCTTGATCAATTTGTTCTCATGATCTATGCTTCTGAATGAACCCCAAGCCTCCTTCTTATACTTTTCTCATTGAGACTTCAATGACCGAGATTAAGTCTCTAATCAATGGCTAAGATTAAAAACTTGACTTGATCCGCTTTCTAGAACGTTCTCACCTGTTGAAGAATCTCAGGCATGCATATTAAGGTGATTCTTCTTTAACATGATAGCAATTTGTGAAACATTTATACAATTTATCTTAGCTTAATGTTCCATTCATTATTAGTATGTGTGATTATTTCATCAAACTTCTATCGAAACAAAAGAGACAAGAACACAAATGTTTGGCTTTCTGCCAGGGCCAAAACCTCTCCCTCTTGGAGAGGAAAACCCACGCAAATTTTTTTCTTATATAGATTATGTTGGCAAATACCAAGACCATGACCCTTGACACATTCTTCCTCTCCAAGACCAAGACATCAATCCTCTTCCTTGCCATTGCTGGGATCATCATCATCACTACTGCTTGCACCTACGTCATCATAGTTTAACTGAGATCATCCTCGTTGCTTTATTCATCGAGACCATTGTTGCAATATAGAGACCTTCACAACAATATCACCAAGATTATTTACTAATGCATCTCTTACTGCACTGATATCACTTATGCACTTCGAGACAATGAGATCAAGATATAACTACTGTGATTATAGTTATGTCAAGATCTAGACTGTGATCCTTGTTGTTGCTCTTTGTAGTACATAAAGATTGTATCATATTCAATCTGAATGTTTGGTAACCGATGAGATTGTATGTCCCTTTTCACAGGTATGTTAAGGGTTTCTCATTTCATGATTCTGTTAAGATAATATAGATCTTCACTGCTACAATTCATCATGCTACTACAGGGATATCATCCTTAAGACCAACATAATCTCTACTAAGCCAAGATAGTACTATATGTGTAGGCCGAGGATAGTCCATCTACTGCATCCTCATCCGAAGTTTTTCTTGCTTCATCTATCTGAGATAGATGTGTCGAGAATGAGACAGTAACATGTCCGAATCACATACATCCTTTTTTGCTTTCTCCATTCGAGGACACCACCTTCAAATCATAGACATGCCGAAAGGGTTCATAAATTAAATCAATGTGGTGATATCATATAAGGTTATTTAACGGTCCATGTATCTGAGGTTGTGATTGCACATAAAACCCAAACGAGGTGCAATCAAACCTTATTGCAGCTTTCCCTAATATGCGAATATTACATAAGCATACAAATTTTTTCTTCTCACTTTTGCACTGACCCATTATGGGTATTTATAGTGATGAGTGTTCCATATATGTGCCGACATGATCATGAACCGACATGACTTTTGCTTCAAGCCGACATGACATATATTTATATATTTAATTCATTTATTTGAAGCCGACATGATCATCTCCTTATCATTTTCTTGTAGACTTTGATAGGCATTCTTTTGAGGCATTGATCTTGGTCTTGGAGGGTTGTTACACAACTTTGAAGACTTGTACATATTTGCATAAACTCATGAAGAGTTTCTATACACATGACATGAATCTTTGACATATAAATAAATCCTAAAGACGTCAAGAAGAATTCTTTCACCTAGTGACACTTCTTGCCCATGAAACCCATGTAGCAAGATTACAAAAATGATTTATCTCCTTTTACTACATCAATTACAAAGATCATGTCATTATGAAAACCAAACTTAGTTACACTTTCTTCAACATCATCCATATTTTGATTAATGCCCATTAATACTTTAATTTTCCTAAGTTTAGACTTAGGAACCCCATTAAAAATATTAATTATTTTAATAAAATACAATCCAGGTTGAATTTCACCAAATGGTTTCGTGGTTCTTTAAAACTCATGTGCCTTAGCCTCTCCACCAATTTTCATGGCTAGATCACATTCGATGCTACCATTAACTAACATGGTTTTTGTTTGATGAGAATCTAGATTTCCTTCTTGATAACCTTCGACTTACTTTGATTCCTCCTTTGAAGAATGATTCTTGTGTGTCAGCTTGTTTTGTCTGCCGCTTCTTGTCTTCAACACCTTAGCTCTGACACCATGTTGAGAAATCTAGTGCATTCAATGTTAACCATTTCTCTACTTGATAATTGCTTGTGATATGCATGTTCTTCTTTTACTTATGATCTTTTACTTTGTTAGCTTATTAGTGTGTTCTTTTCATCAAGGAAATTATCAAAATAAAGACAAGTGACACAAAATATAGGCTTCTCCAACCAAGGCCAAAACCTCTCACCTCTTGAGAGGAAAACCCAATAAAATTCTTCTTCTAGATCTTCAATTGATAAGTACCAAGACAATGACACTGAACCCTTGACTATAGTATCCTTCCACGACACTTGTCACCCACCTTGATCTTTTTCTCCCTTCGTCTTTCCTCTTAGAGAAACTTGGTATCTATCTCGTTGTACTACACCTCCACAACTTCCCTAGAGAACTTGGTCTCTAGTTCTTCTAGAGAGAACCTCGGTCTTTACTTTGATCACTTAGTAGAATTTCTCTCTTGCTGCCCCAGAAGAATCTACTGCCCAAACTTCGCACTTCCCAAAAACTTCACACTTCCCAAAAGAATCTATTGCTCAGATTTCACACTGCCCATACTTCGCACTTACAGAAGATTTTGTTGCCCAGACTCCACACTTCCCAGAATAGTCTTTGTTGTACCTAGTAGATGATGACCCAGAAGAATTTTCATCCTTCCCTTTTGCTGCTCTTTATTTGTCCTCCTTCTAGCCCTCTTTCTTCTTCCTTCTTGTTTGCACTTTTCCAGTGAATGATTATAAGAAAACGTGTCTCCAAATGTGGTCGAGTAGGGCTATATATACCCTTCTTCACTGCCCTTTAGGTCGACTTGACAACTAGAGTTTAGGCTAACTTCATCTTGTAGCTTCCTCATAGTTTGTAGGTTGACTTGAAGGGGTTTGGTGAAAGGTTATTGGAGGATATTTTACACACACAATATTGACCTTTTGCCAAGTGTAAAATGACTTTATTTACATGACAATGCTCTTTTCTGCCTAGATGAATAAACCCTAAAGACTCTCAATGGGATTCTTGACTCAAAAACAAAATTCCTTGCTCATCAAACCCATGAAGCAAGTTAATATAATAACTTCATTTTTCTTATTGACATCTCTTTACATAAAATCATAATTACATGTCATTATGAATACTGAACCTAGTTACACTTTTTCAACATCAAGGAAGTTTGTGCCTCGGAAGCATCAAAACAAGGTCTACTGATTCATGAGTAAGCCATCTCCAATGTGTGTGTTTGTCATGGTACAATCAATGGTAAGAAGCACACCATGCACCCTATTGGAATTGTAACTAGGTTCGATCTTCATAATTGTCATTATACTTGTATCAATATATATTTTATGTAAAAGAAAAGAAAAGAATTATTATTATTACTTTTAGCATGTTCTTCATACTTTGTCTTTATCAAAAGAAAAAAACAAGTCAAAGGGCATGTTCTTCATGAACCTGTGAAAATAATAAAATTTTAAATTTTTAAGTGCTATTTGTCCCTCCAAGTTGCCATGTTGGCCCTCCAGGATGACAAGACAACTTGCCCAAGATTCATGTATTTTCACATGAGGAAACAAATATATATTGACACCTATCCTCAACCATTTGGAAACCAATTTGGATCTATTTTGAGGAAAGAAAATTTGATTTTTTGGAATGGAATCCGAGGGACATAAAATGAGTTCTATGTGGCATATTCTCTTTATGTAAATGCGAATTGCAGAAGGCATAATATCTCTGTGATGTGAGTTGCAAGAATACCATAATATCTTTGCAATGTGAGTTATAGGAAGACCATAATATATTTTTTGATGTGAGCCATAGAAAGACACCAATTTCTAGGTAATGCAAGCTATTATCTCTATGTAATGTGAGCTATGGGAAGGTCATGATTTTTATAAAATATAAGCTATCTATCTTTGTGAGACAAGGCATCTAAAGAGTGCAAGAAGCAGATTGGTGGTTAACTATTTTGTGGACAAAACATGGTATATTTTGGAGGGTTAACTTGGCATTTGGATCAATGGTTAGTTTGACTTGGATTTCTCTTGTTAGTGAAGGATCTATAAGGAAAGGATTGACGAGTTTTCCCCATGGGGGTTTTTCCCTAATTTCTTGTTAATTTTCCAATGTTCTATGTTGTAACAATCACTTAGACAATTTCTTCATTCAATAGCAATCAATTTATCTAATTATTTTCAATCACCCAATAAATTAAGCAATTGTAGGTAGCATGGTAAACAATATGCACAATAGAAAACAACAAAGATCTATAGACACAGTAATTAGTGGTTAGTTAGCACTCTGTAATTTATGAAGTTGTAAGAGAAGCCACAGAGGTAACCACAAAACTACTTTGGAGCTTAGGATCTAGCCTTCCTAAACTCAGAGAGGGATCTTTCTTTCAGATTTAACATTGTTGTATTTGGGATTTTAGGCTAGTTATGAGAGTTAGGAGTTTGATTTTAAAATTGGTTTGGTTGATTAAATCCCTGAAACTTCCATTGGGCTATGCAAACTTAACAAGGATCTGTCTCAGATTTTCAAAGGAGTTTCACAGGGAAAGGTAGTTGAACTAACTCGATATTTCATAATTAAAATAAATGTAATAGAAGAAGAGAAATAAGTTCAATTAAGAAAAAGAGAAATTAAGAATACTTTAACTTAATATTAGAGGAAAACATTTAGATTATCCACAACCAGAGTTAGAGTGTATCTTTCAACAAATTTTGTTCATCAACTTTTTGTAAAATAATTCAAATTAAAGAACACATAAGCATGAAAACAAAGAAATAAACACATATATAGTGAGAGAAGCACTTCGCCAAATTGGCCAACACATGAATCCTGTGAAGAATTCCCTTTTTATTACTGATCAACCCATCAAATGAAAAAGTACAATAGCTTTTTGGAATGCAAAAATCAACCCTTCATACTTCAAAAAGAGAAGTATTTATAAGTTTATTTACAAAATATCCTATCAAACCTGATCAAGATGTATTTTAGGAATTTTTAAAACCAATTCTATCTATTTGTTACAAAATATAGGAAAATTAAAACTGCTTAGATTGGTGGCCCTAGCTTTGTGGAACTGTTGATATATGGCCGTTGAATTTCTATTGCGTTGTTGGGCCTGTGTTGGAAAAATAAAATCATCTTCTCACTCTAGTAACTCACACAATTTATCCCTACATTGTTCACTAGGGATAGACATCTTGAGTAACTTTTTGTAGACCTCGTCCACTTCAGTATATTAAGCAAAAGTTGGCTTGGAAATAAAGATGTGTTGGAATTCATACTGGATGTCTAAATCATATGTCAATCCTTCTTAAAATGCTTTCCTTGTTATGCTGACTTTCACCCCTGCAAACTTAGTACCGTCTTTAGCAATGTTCATCAATTTTTGGCTATAATATGGCCATTTGCTGATCTTATGATTTATCACTAGTAAACTTGGAAGTCCCTTTTTGTAGAGGACTTCCAATTTACTAAAGAACCTATGTACACCTATGTCCAGAAATTGACATTTTTCTTCCAATGCCCTGATTAAGTTTCTTTTGGTTAGCACCTTTTTTACCTCTAGTATTGTCTCAGTCTTTTCCTTAATCTCTAATTCTTATAGCTCCTGCTTGTTTTTGGAATTGAGGAATTTAATGAGCTCTGTAGCTTCACTTGGTTTATCACCTAGCTTCTCTTTGATCTATTCAATAGCTTCATTAGATTTCTTAATTAATTCCTTTTGCTCAAATATTATATGTATAGATGGCTATATTTCTATCATGGCTTCATTTATCTTTTTATAGATGTTCTCCTTAACCTGGGCTAGGGCATTACCCATGATAGTTTCCTTCTCTATCTCTTGCATTCTTTGGGTAAGCCTTTGGGATTTCTACAACTCTGTTAGTAGAGAATTTTCATATCTCGTGTTATTTTCCTGTCGGACCTTTACATCCTCTCACATCTTTTTGATTTCTTATCCTTGTATTGACATACTTTCCCTTAATTGGGCCAGTTTGATAGAATCATCTGTAGTTGAGGTAGAGGGTGTTGTAGAGGTGGATTCTCCCGCTGTTGTAGCTGATGTAGAAATGCATGTTTGAAGTATTGATGCAATAGGCACTACATCAAGAGGTATCAAAGCTAGCTGAGAATTATGCTCTTTCTCCTTGATGAGTTTGTCCATTTCTACTTCCATTTCCTTTATCTGAGCATTCTGCTCCATGATGAGCATGAGTATATTTTCTTTCTAACTTTCCAATTCTCCCATATCCTTCACTTGAGGATCTTTAGTAGATGGCAATTTTAATTGTCTTCTGAGAGAAGAAATGCCAACATTCTTCTTTTTGATGATTTATTCCACTGCTTTGATGTTGCTTGGATCATACCCTACTTTAATAACTAGATCTTCTAAGGATTTTATTCTATTATCCTTAGCCAAAGAAGAAACCTTCTCAAGATTTAGCTATGATTGAATGTTACTTAAAGATACTTGCAAGTTGGAAGCAGTTATTGTAGTATGTGTGAATATGGACTAAAACATCTCTCCAGATTGCCTATGCATGTCCATCTGGTCCAAAGGATGGGCATCCTTTGCCTCAAACTCAAATGTGCTTTGCTTGTAATGTGCTGCTGATTGTGGATGGGGGGCATGTGCTTGTAAGAATGCCCTATGCATTCTCCCCTTTTTTGTGTCAAATGTTGACATGAGCCTATGCTGAGTGGTGGAAGTTTTCTCCCAAAACTGTGTGTAGGTGTTGTGCTTGAGGGCTTCATTCCTTTTCTTGATCTCTTTGTATTTCTCAAAAATATTTAATTCTTTCTACTTTTGGACAATTTCTGATGCTGGAGTATTTTCTGGATTGCCCTGTGAAAATGATGAAGTTGGGGGCCCTGTTGATATATCCTCTGAATGTGTTTGAAATTCTAGACCTTTCATAACTATTGTAGTTGGTCCTTGTTCTTCTTCTTGTTTTGAAAACCATGTTGTAGGATTCTTCCTGACTTTTTTTGTGTAAATATTGAACTCCTTGGTTGAGACTTCTGTAACTGAAGGTGAGTCCTCTTCTCTTGGTCTTTTCTTTGTCTTTTCCTGAGGAATAGGAGTATGTGAAGTGGTCCTCTTCAGAAGTTTCTCTTCTGCCTCTTGTAAAGTGTTCTCTTCCCATTGATCCTGGTTCATATATTTTTCAATTTCTGGTCTCTGAGTATGCACATATGGTGTAGTCTTTTGTTCCATCCTAAGCTTTGAAATTATTTGAAATGGGCCATATGACCAGGGAAAGCTTAGGGAAAATTTCATCTATTTTAGAATTTCATTTGCTTCATGCCTTGGTGTCCCACTGTTACAAATAAAGGCCCCACCTGTGTTTTTATCCTGAATTGTGATTTTTTCTTGGGTGCAAGAAAATGGATTTCTTCAAAATTAATCATTTGCCTAATGTATTCCAAGGAAACAATCCTCATGGGAAGGTATCAGGTAGCTTATAGGGTGGAAATTCACACTCATATACTCTAATTTCGGTGTAATTCAATTCCAGTACAAGTATTGGTCACCTATCTTTGCTTTCTCTGAGGTGCAAGATTTTTTGGATTTCTTGAATGACCTGGGTTCTATTTGACTGGTCAACAAACAAGTAGCTGGATGCACAAACTGATCTATGAAGTATTTGAAATCACATTCCTTTGAATTTATTCTTAAGATAGAGGTCCAAAATATAACTAATTGTGGCTCCCCTTGCTCATTTAGTTTCTACACTGCAAATGGGAATTTGTTTTATTGAAAAAATAAAAGTCAGTACATTATAATAGAAGCATACCTGAACATTCCTTCAGTTTAGAGTTTAAGGAATTGTTCATGGATCCTATCAGCAAGAAATTCGATGAAATCAAACACGATTAAGGGATTATCTTCTGTGGAAAATATTGACTGAAAACCTAAGATGGGTTCATCTACCCACTCATTAGAATAGTAACCTAATAAATAAGAGATCATTGATATGATTTGTTTGGCTCTTTTTGGAAACATTGAAGAGGGATAGGGAGGGTTTTTTTTGGGAAACTTTGTATCTTTAGGTAGGAAAATATAAAAAATTCTAGCCCTTCAGGAAAATTATAACTTTTGATATTATTCATTTAGGGCTTCTATTGAAAAAGGGGTGGAGGCACTATTTTGAGGAATGTGCATCATTTGCTAGATGGACCGAGGAGTAATTTCAAGCAAAACTTCACCTATGGGGGCTATAATGGCTGTCTTATTAGGTATGTAGTCAACTTTACATTTGAGCATGAATTCAAGAAAATAGTGTGCTTGGGGAAACATGTAGAGGGGTTGATGTGATTCCCAAAGGTCAATTTCATCACTTTGGTTAAGTTGAAGATCTTTGATCCAATTGTGCAACTCGAAAAAATCGAATTCACACTTTGGTTATGAGATCTTATATTCTCGATCGACCAAGGGAAGGTGATCCAGGTCAATGGGTGGAGGGATCATGGGGTTTCAACACTGGTGGCAGTTTGACTTTTGGGAGCCATATCCAGAAACGTGAGGAATAGAAAGATAGGAGGATTTATGGAATTGGCCGGAAAAACATAAAACCAAAGGTTGCTTGTAATGAGAATGATGATTTGGCCACTGGTAGTCCTCTGATCGTATCTAGTCGGACAAATGGGTAAATTGTGAAGTTTAACATTTGCAGATTTCAGAGACAATGAAGGGATAAAATCTAGGAAACTCTAGTGTTTTTATGGTTAAGAATGGGTTCATTGTAGGCACGGGGACATTAGAGAGATTAATGGTAATTTAAGCCAAGGAATAAATTCTTAACAATTAGGGGATAGGGGGACGGGTGTCATGAAGGGAGTGGTAGAATAGGCGCGGGGAACATTGGTGGGAAGGAATGGTGGTGAGGTAGTTTTCCGTGGGGGGGGAATGTGAGCAGTATGCGATATGGTGAGGGAGGGTGTGAAAGAATGAGGGAGTGGCATAGAGGCATTGGGTCAGACAAGGAAACGCCCTCTTCAGACCCCCCTGGCCGATAAATACAGATGAGGTGGGGGGGGCAAAAGGTCCATGGGGCCATTGATCTAGTCACCAATAATAATATGTGGTTGGATGGAACACAAGATTTAACCAAATACGACAAAATGACTTTTTTCATTTGCGAATTTACAATATAAACTCCAGACATTGGATAAACCTATATTTTGGGCCAAGCATAAGACTACCCAAATTATTAATTTGTTTTATGTCCACCTTTTCGATCTCCATTTTCCTCTAGACTAAGATAATTTTGACTGACCAAGGGTGCATTTAGAGGGGCCAACCCTTGTTTTATTTTTCTTTCTTTTAAAAATGGAAACTCATATATTCTAACTGCAACCTAACCCTAGTAATTCATTGATCCAGATTAAACTATTGGATCAATTTATTCACCTAATCTACCTAGCTATCATTAGCCAAGATTACATAGTTTGGCTAATTTTATTCTCTAATCTAATTAGTAGAAATTAAAACTTATTTGATCATGATTACACTGTGTGAATCAAACAATGACTCATGGTTATGGAATTTTAAACAAGCTGCACATAACAATCAATTTATTCTAGAAAATTAAAACATTTATCTTGTAGTGGCATTTGAATTTGCATCACTTTCAGTTCTATTTTTTTATGGGGTTCTTTTTATCATTTTTATTTTTATTTTTCTATTCCATTTTTTATATATACCCTCTTTTTATTTTTTTATTTTTATTTATATATCCTTTTTTGGAAACCATTCGCAATATACGATATTATTTACAACTGGATATACTAAGAAAACATTCAATCATCATTTGATCCTATGAATCATAGGACCCTAACAGTGGCTCCAGCTGGGGATGGTACTCTCCTTGTGAGGTGTCAAGAACAGTAGACTAGTAGGCTTGAATCCTCCTCTTCAGTGCTTTGTTGCATCTAATAATTGTTGTTGTTGTTGTAGTTATGGTGGCAAAGATGTCTGAAGGCTTAGGGCCTTCTCCACGAGCTTCAACTTTTGGACATGAGCCACCCCAAACATAACAATACAAAAAAATGGTATCTATAATGATTTTGATGAGAAATGTTTCTATTCCTAAAAAACATAATGTTTCAACATCCTTCCATTGACAGGTCCACTAGGTAGCTTAGTTCCATCCATGTCCTTAAAAAAAAAATGCATTGTTGCCCCTGTAAGCATGAATTATGTAAGGTCCCATACATAAATTATCAAATTTTCCATGCTTACCCTTTTCTTCTCTTCTTGAATCCCATTTCAAAACATGGTTGCCTATTTGAAAATCATTTTCCTTAGTCATTTGGTCATATATCTTCTTAATACTTTCCTGACCAATTGAGTCCTATTGTGAACTTCCTCTCTTGACTGTTGAAGTCGAATTGTTTGATTTATTCTTCTTTGTAGGCCATTTGGTTCAACCTGCAATTCTTGCATCATTTTCAAAACATGAATGCCCAATGAAGTTGGAAAAACAACATCCATCCCATAAACTAATTGGTATGGAGACATGCCAATTGATTTCTTAGTAGTAAGTCTATCTTCCCATAATGTGTTTACTAGCTTATTGTGCCATGTTTTCTTGTTATCCCGCAACAATTTTTTGATAATATTAACCAGACTTTTGTTGGAAGACTCTACTAGTCCATTTCCCTAAGGATAATAGGTTGTAGAGCGTTTCAAAGTTATTTGATATTTGTTGCAAAATTCCACCATCCTCTGTGATTTGAATGTTGCGGCATTATTTGTAATGATTTTCCTACGCTACAAGAAAAAATGACATTGGTGAAGGGCGAAAAGACACCATAAGCTCATTGGTGATGGTCAAAAGAGCCTTTGTCACCAAAAACTGAACGTTACCAAAGGTGATGTCGCCAGAAGTATAGGTGTTGTAGTGACATTAAAAGTATGTCACCAATTATGATTTATAATGACGGATAGTGACCGTCACCAAAAATTGAATGTCACCAAATGTGGCCTCGCCAAAAGTATAGGTGTTGTTGTGACATTCAAAGTCCATCACCAATAATGATTTATAATGACGGATAGCGACCATCACCATTTCATATGAGCAATGGTGACAAACCATATCCTCCATCACCAAAAACTGAACATCAACAAATGTGGCATCACCAAAAGTATAGGTGTTATGGCGACATTCAAGGTCCGTCGCGAATATTGATTATAATGACGAATAGTGACCGTCACCATTTCATATGAACAACAATGGTTTATTGTGATAGATCTTCCATGGACGTCACTATTAGTGCATATATATGGTGACGTTCGTTGATCGTCACCAAAAGCCACATTGCCAGAAGTATAGGTGTTGTGGTGACATTTAAGGTCCGTCACGAATAATGACTATAATGACGGACAACAACCGTCACCATTTCATATCAACAACAATGATTTATGGTTACAGACCTTTAAGGGCTGTCACTATTTATGCATATATATGGTGGTGTTCATTGACCGTCACCATTTCATATTTTGGTGAGGGTCAAAAAATGTCACCAAAGCTCATTGGTGATGGTCAAAAGAGCCTCTGTCACCAAAAATTGATTATTGTCATTCCATATGAATGTCAAGGCATGATGGAATTGAACCACCAACCTCCTGCTTGTGAAGCAGGTGCTCTTCCATTGAGCTAGCACCCTTTAAAGAATTAGAAACTTCATAAATTGTAAATTCTACAACTTTCAATAAATTGAAGTCTCGGCAATATTTTACTAAACAAGTAAAACAACATCAAAGTTGCAAGTCCCTGCTTAATGGTTATGGAAGTTATGAAAAGTGGGTGGAGGGAAAAATAATTATGTATAAAAGAATCAATATGTTTAGTTGAATACTCAATTAGAAGTGAAACTCCAACGACATTTATAATCTATAAATGACCTATAACTAGAAAATGCACCAAATATTGCAAAGGAAATGTCATAAGTGAATAGCATATGGAAAAAAAACATTGATGAAGGCAGATGCAATATGTTGTAGATTGAGTGAAAGAAAAATCTCAATGTTGTTGTTGTTTGGTTTTTAGACATCTGAATGATATCTAAACTTCTGTGAAAATGTAACACAGATCTCAGGAAACCATGAACTACATATGATATAAAACATTATCTCTCTCTCTCTCTCTCTCTCTCTCTCTCTCTCTATATATATATATATATATATTATATATATATATATAATACCCTTTACATAAACCAACATTTAACTTGAAACTTCACAAGCCCGCACTCAAAACATGACAACGAACAACAAATAAAATAAATTGACTTGGACAGAAAGAAATAGCTTCACCTTCATTCTTGACTTGTTTCTGTTTATTTGAATTTGACTTGTGACATTCTTTATCTAAAAAGGAATAAAAATCATCACTAGTATTAAATCATCCAACATGGACTTTGGATATCCCATTGACATCTGAGTTTTTTTTCCCTTGTCTGAAAACCATGGAGTTTCCTATCAATAGTAGAATAAGATGTGTTCTTGATGATCAAGAACACATTCCTCATTAACCATTGTTACCTGACATAAACCAAAGAGACAACACAATATCAGCGTACACAAAATCCCCTACCGAAATATAATCATAACTTAGCAAAGAAGTCTAAAAGATGTTCTTAATTAATAAACTTTGTATTTGGAAACACTGTTTCTTTATATTTAAAAAAGACTATGTTGTACAACACTTCTGTCTATTTATCGAGGCAATTATATCATAGCATATGTCACATAGTAGCAATCTACAGTACCTAAAGTAAAAGAACAAATTTGCTCAAGAAAATAGATTTAAAAAAGAGCTTTGAAAACTATGAGTTTGTCGTCATGCAAATTGTGCAGGCTATGCAAGTAGCCATTATTTCAAAATGGTTGATGTTTCAACCCTAACAGTTAATGTGACAATCACAATGAGCTAATCAATATAGCATCTAATTACGTATTCCAATGTGTAAGATTATAGCGACAACAAGGTAAAAATACCAATATTTGAAAGGATATGTCAAATACTTAAGAAGTTTTTAGTTTACATATAAATAGAAAGGTATAAAATCATGTTTAACAACATAAAGGGATTAATAAATATGGGAGCTATTGTAGTCAAAGTAGTGAGACTTTTGTAAAGGTAATTTAATTTGCAAGGCTAAAATAGGATGTCTCCCTCTAACAACACAGCACCAGCTCCATCCCTAAAAAGAACACAGGAGATCTGGTCTGTCCAATCAACATATCTAGAAAGAGCATCTGCTCCAATAACCAAAACATGTTTAAATCCACCACCTATCATTGTTCCAAGAATACTAACCATAAGTAAATGAATTATACAAAAAAATTGGATTTATCAGCAATCAGAATAGACACAACAACTCACCTTTTAGGAAACATGTAGTTGTTACAAAACCCAACACAAAGCCATTACAAGAAGTTGTAATGTCGAAAGCCAAGACTTTTATATAACCCACCTCACTTTGTACCTAATATCAAAATTGCATTTTTTATAATATAGAATCATGAGTATGAATAAGTAATGCAAAACTTTACAGAAAAATATCTAAAATCTACAGGTAGTAAACTATATTTGTTAAAACTATACAAATTGACACAAAAAATGCCAATTTAAAATGGTTAAGGGGAAAAAGGTTATGTCTTAAAGACATAGGTTGTCAGCATGCAAAAACTTAATCCTAACATTAACATGAAATCCAAAAAAAGGGAACTTTTGAGAGTTAGAAAACAAAATATTTTATAGACCATTGGTTGGATCCCATTTAAAAACTAGAACAATTATATATTTCCATAAAATCAACACATGCACAATCACTAATATCAATTACTTTTCATTTGGATATCACGAGGCAATCCACTTTGTGGTGGCTACCACATGCAATTTTCATTCAAAACCAATAGGAATGTAGTTGTAAAAATATGCTCATATACCAACATAATTATTGATATAAGTGGAATACTTTGTGGTACCATTTTGCTACATATGTGAGAAGCAAATACTACTAACAGAGAACTGGCAATTTTTTAAAAACATATTACACACATGTACACAAGAACAAGTTTTGAAGATACCAAATCATGCAATTGATTGCAAAATGTATCCCAATGAGAAAATCTTACAGTGACGTTCTTTGATTAAGTCCGTGTAATACATTTTAAATTCGTTGCTACCTTGCATAGGTAACAAATGTAGCCTCAATCACAAGGCCCACAACATTGAAGGAAGCTCATTTGTTGAAAATTCAAAACATTAAACCTAACTATTGACTGAAGTGTGGTTTACTGACCATGGGACATGTGCGTTAGAGGACCATCAAATTTTGTTGAATGATTAAAATAGAATCCACTTAACTGTGATATTTCATATGTTGTGTTGGTTAGCCCAGTTAGTCATGAAAAATATGTTCACTTCCTTGTCTTGGTTATGGTATGCTTCTAGTTTTCCTGTGTTCTAACCTCCATCTAGTATCAACTGTTTCAACCATTTGTAATTTTTTGTCTTTATGCAATATGCAAAGAGGTTCTCAATACCTTTGCATATCAAATAGGGCATGTCTAGATCTGCAAAGCTATTGAAAACCTCTTTGGATATGCAGGCAAGTGGCAACTCTCAGCTATGAGGGTTTCACTGTCCAAGCAAAAATTCAACTTAAAAGAAGAGAACAAAAAATTCTCCTTAGGGAATGAAAAATCAATTACAAGCTTCTTTTCTATACGTCTTATAAGTTATTTCTTTAATGATTTTTTGATCGAATTCTGAACCGCTATGAGACTCAACTCAAACTAATTCATGAGTAGGTGGATAAATGGTAAATATAGGTATGCTCCAAAAGGATAGAGGATATTGACAGTGATGTTGTTATAAAAATGTCTCTTAAGTCACTAAGAAGCAAGCTAATAAAATAAGGAAAATAGGGATGCTTAGCATGTGGAAAATAAGGATGCTTTGCATATATTATGACAAGGCATTATAAACTAATTGTAAGGAATAACATACTAAAATATGATAGAATGATCATCTTTGACTCATAGATTTACAAACAAGAGGCACAAGTTCATTCAGAAAGCAGAAGGATTTTCATAAGGCAATACAAACTATTTGTGAGAAGCAACAGACTAAACTAGGATAACGATCATATGCTTTAAGTCAGAAATTTGCACAACATGTATAGATTCCTCTGTATGCAACAAAAGAATTTTGATATGAGAAATTATATACAAGACCTATCCTATATAAGAGAAATTATATACAAGAATGTCCTTGAAATTTTCTAGGAATGTCTTGGGTATGGCCAACAAGTCCCTTCATCTCCAATGAAATCCATTGCACAGAGGGACATTTCCTTACTCCCTAAAAAACCAAAAAAGTGGGTATGATATTTTCAATTTCTTATTATTTTTTTTGGGGGGGTGGGGAAGGGGGAGGGGGTTGCGAAGAATAGAAAAGGATAATGTCAACCATTTTATCATCAACATGTAGTTAACATCTTTAGATCCATGTTCAGCTCAGTGTTGCTGAAATTTGAAAATGGACAATACAAACTAGAAGCAACTAGTTCTAGTACTGCTTTGAGCATTTCCAGTGAAAACCCACCCATGAAACTAGAATTGATCAGTTTTTCCCAAAACTTCCAATTTAGGAAAAAATTGATCAAACTGGACAGTCTGACCAATTTTGTACGATTGCAGCCCCAACCCTAGAAAAAGGAAAAAATAAACCTACAAAAAATCCTAAAACTGCCATAAACCTCATTTCCCATCCATTTAATCATTCCCCCTATATTTGCTCCACAACCTTCTCATTGATTCAACAATATTCTTGTGCTAATTCATAGTGCTTCTCAATCTAATTCAGAGAGTTTCATCCGATGATTTGGAGCACTCAAGATTTGATTGGGGAGTTTCTTGGATCTATTACTAAACCTTATTTGGATTAAGACTTGGAGTATTGGTTTGAAGATTTGATGAGGGTGCTTCTTGTGTTTTTGGTAATGTTGAAAACATCATGTCAGCAAAAATATCACCAAGAATCAGGAAAAGAAAATATTGACAACATCAAGAAAATATCACAAAATATAGGAAAATTTAAAAAATACAAAATTATTCAAAGACACAAATAATTGACTTTATTCCCCTCCATCGATGAGTAGGGAAAATTATTTCATGCATCTCATGATAATATCAAGATATTTACAATATTCTCATGCTATTTTCAAGAATGAAAACACTGCACAGTTTATCATCAATAATATCGTTCTGGGATAAAATTTGTGACATTGCAATAATACCAGGACCATGATAATCACAATGTTTGCAACACTGGTTTTTGAAGCTACCCTTTTGCCAATTCCAAATGTTGATTCAATATGTTCCTGCAATTGATTTAGATATGCTCCTGGAACTGATTCAAAGTGAAGACTTGGAACTTGTAAAGGTATTTACAAATATTCTTCAAACCGTATTTCTCTTAAGAGAGTTTGTTAAAAAAATCTAGAAATTAAATGTAAGGCTTTATTTGCAAATTATTTATGTGGTAGAAAAAATGCCATGACCTCCAAACATAAAAAGGATCCTATATGGAACAATTGCCAAATAGTTGGGGATGAAATGTTATACAAGTATTGTCCCATGGAAATTGGTGGGGCGGTGGTTGTACATAGACAGACAGTCGAAACAACACCTAGAAAATATACTAGGGAAAATTCAATATTTATCTGAAAACTCGGCCAAATTTTAATGTGACATGCAAGATGCTATTGAAAGGTATAACATGAGGCAAAATATATGCAAGAATAGATAGGAAGAAATGGAAGTGAACATGCTAATGAAACCCATAGTTCTAAAGACTCCACTACTCATCCTGCTAGGGATACTGATGCAAGAGCATCAAGACCTTTTTCTCCATCTGTAAATATGGGGTGTGATAATGTTAATTTGTAAATATGGGGTGTCATGATTTTTAATATTTTATTAATTAATTTGAATTAAATAGGAGAAGGTGAGGATTTATGTAAATATCTTTTTATTTAATAAAAGGATATGAGGGAATCTAATTAGTTGAAGGATTTTAGGGATAAAGAGCTATCCTTTAGGGATGTTGAGAGATTTAGGGGATTGTTGAGGATTTTAAGAGATTGAGCATTTAATTAAACGATTTTTTTTAAACTGTATAAATAGGAGGGTTTTTTGTGAGAAAAGATTATTAGAGATGAGAGATTGAGAGAACTGGTTTGAAACAACCAAGACTGTAAGCCTTCAGAAGTTGTAAGGGCCATCAATCTAGAATATTAGGCCAAACAAAGTTTGTAAGTAATCTTGCTTTGATTTCAGATCATATATATACATTTGGTGATTAATTGTGAATGTTATAGTTATTTCTGGTTAACTGTATAATTGTGGTTGAGGTATCGATTGTTGGGAAGGTTGACCAAAGGAAACCTGTAGTAAACGCGGGATCGATTTATGTGCCCAAGCTAAAAACATTGTTATTAATATAAGAATGGTTATCTGTGCATGAGTTAGGATTGGTTGTCATATCGATCTGTATTTGATTATTAGAAAATGAAAAGAAAAGGGCGCCAGCATTTTAATACATTTTAAGTGTGCAGTTTTTGAGTCAAGTCCTGTACACTGACTTGTGAAATCCTGAGTGATCGATAGCAAACGTTAGAGCGTTGAGAGCACTGTTGCATTAAAAGTTTGATTACAGAAACAACCTTTGGTAAATGCGTGGAACAACAAATATAATCTTATGCAACGAATGTTTGAGTTGTGAGTTCAACTACAGATATACGGATGGATGGCCTATACCTACAGCGTACATGTATTTTGTTGACTGCCAAATGCTGAAAGAACAAGACATATGTTGAATTCATAGTCCAAATGGTTTGCAGAAGACTGAATGCCGAGTTAATAGCTTGGAAACTGCGCAGATCAGATCTGGAAACTGCGCAGATCTGATATGAAGTTTGGGGAGCGATTAATACCACTTACAACCTGTATGTGCGGTCAATCCGTGATAATTCCGCATCTGCAACTGATATATATATCTGACTAATCCTGTCTACGGTGAACCAGAGCTTAGGAATAAAGACCGGCCAGTAACCTGCGCAATTACCAATGACTGCTGCGGATATGCATTGCCCGTCATTTGACATATGTTCACGATTGTGAGGAGGCGTTGATCGAACTATATGAAGGAGCAGAGGTGTGTATGCAGAGGATAATAAGCGATGCACGTGGCCATACCATTGGCGTAAGTGGAAGGTCGTTATTTGTTACACTTGTTATGCCGGCGCTTGACCATAAGGCAGGACTGCGTAAAGGTGGTTTACCTGTTCATGTGCTCGATTACCAAGCATGCAGTGACATTTGACTCAGATGCGTAAATGGGAGGCCGAAGTATATATAAGGTATATGCATATCTTTGTTATGTTAAATGGGACCAAGTCCACATGTTGTATGCCGAGTGTTAAATATGGGTTTTAGAGCATTGTTTGATGAACAAGCTGTATATCAGACAACATTGGCTATTGAATAAGTGGAGATCAATTGTTTCGAATTCAAATGTTCTTACCAGTTGGCTGAATAAGTAAGCGTCACGCATTATTGCCAATTATGTAGAGGTTGCCTGCTCCAGTTTTCACATGAGTACACATTGTTCTCTATCAATTTTCAAATATTTAAATCCTTTCTTCTGTACAGTTGTTTTCTTTATTTGGCATGATTATCGTGTCCAAATTATCTAGAACCTTTCTAAATGTAATTCTACCTCAAATCGACGAACATCATCTCAGATTTCTTTTTGGTAAGGCGCCAGATATTGAGAGCATTGTAAAAGAAAATTCAACTGTTTTTTGGAATTTCTATGCTGATTATTTTTGACAGATCCAACTGGTAGCATATTTAGTCTGGATGTTACTGCAAACAGCCATGGTAAAATCATATGTGCAGGTCATAAATGAATATATGGCATTGTTCTTAAATGTACCCCCGATCTCCGGTCAGAGGGAAATTGTCTTAAATACAACGCGGAGCGGCTGTTGGATTAAGCTTGGAGCGCACATATAGTTTGAACAGTTATTGAATTTCCAATGAATGTTATAAATCATGAGATTATAATGCCGGAAACAAGTTTTTATATGCGTGTTGGGATGATCCTGGTAGTTGCGGCCTAGGAGCGGCCTGGGCTGCATCAATTTTTGGTATCAGAGCCGGAATGCTTTGTTGAAATGAATGATGACAAGAAGGTTTTTTGTTGAATTGGAATATATTTTGGAATGTGTAAGTAGCAGATGTGCATGCAGGCAAAGGAGGTCAGATTCTAATCTGACAGTGAAAGCAAACGAAAAGACAAGATCAGACTGAGATCTTGAAGGTAAGGTGATCTGGGTTTATTTGAATTTGAAGATTGTAGTCTTTGCATAAAGCATAAGTATTTTTGCAACTCCCAAAAGGAAAATCCATAGAAGACATGTTTAAAATTGCTAA
>APFE031490797.1:71226-123899 GCA_000404065.3 Pinus taeda | reverse complement strand
CATGATTTTTAATATTTTATTAATTAATTTGAATTAAATAGGAGAAGGTGAGGATTTATGTAAATATCTTTTTATTTAATAAAAGGATATGAGGGAATCTAATTAGTTGAAGGATTTTAGGGATAAAGAGCTATCCTTTAGGGATGTTGAGAGATTTAGGGTATTGTTGAAGATTTTAAGAGATTGAGCATTTAATTAAATGATTTTTTTTAAACTGTATAAATAGGAGGGTTTTTTGTGAGAAAAGATTATTAGAGATGAGAGATTGAGAGAACTGGTTTGAAACAACCAAGGCTGTAAGCCTTCAGAAGTTGTAAGGGCCATCAATCTGGAATATTAGGCCAAACAAAGTTTGTAAGTAATCTTGCTTTGATTTCAGATCATATATATACATTTGGTGATTAATTGTGAATGTTATAGTTATTTCTGGTTAACTGTATAATTGTGGTTGAGGTATCGATTGTTGGGAAGGTTGACCAAAGGAAACCTGTAGTAAACGCGGGATCGATTTATGTGCCCAAGCTAAAAACATTGTTATTAATATAAGAATGGTTATCTGTGCATGAGTTAGGATTGGTTGTCATATCGATCTGTATTTGATTATTAGAAAATGAAAAGAAAAGGGCGCCAACATTTTAATACATTTTAAGTGTGCAGTTTTTGAGTCAAGTCCTGTACACTGACTTGTGAAATCCTGAGTGATCGATAGCAAACGTTAGAGCGTTGAGAGCACTGTTGCATTAAAAGTTTGATTACAGAAACAACCTTTGGTAAATGATTGGAACAACAAATATAATCTTATGCAACGAATGTTTGAGTTGTGAGTTCAACTACAGATATACGGATGGATGGCCTATACCTACAGCATACATGTATTTTGTTGACTACCAAATGCTGAAAGAACAAGACATATGTTGAATTCATAGTCCAAATGGTTTGCAGAAGACTGAATGCCGAGTTAATAGCTTGGAAACTGCGCAGATCAGATCTGGAAACTGCGCAGATCTGATATGAAGTTTGGGGAGCGATTAATACCACTTACAACCTGTATGTGCGGTCAATCCGTGATAATTCCGCGTCTGCAACTGATATATATATCTGACTAATCCTGTCTACGGTGAACCAGAGCTTAGGAATAAAGACCGGCCAGTAACCTGCGCAATTACCAATGACTGCTGCGGATATGCATTGCCCGTCATTTGACATATGTTCACGATTGTGAGGAGGCGTTGATCGAACTATATGAAGGAGAAGAGGTGTGTATGCAGAGGATAATAAGCGATACACGTGGCCATACCATTGGCGTAAGTGGAAGGTCGTTATTTGTTACACTTGTTATGCCGGCGCTTGACCATAAGGCAGGACTGCGTAAAGGTGGTTTACCTGTTCATGTGCTCGATTACCAAGCGTGCAGTGACATTTGACTCAGATGCGTAAATGGGAAGCCGAAGTATATATAAGGTATATGCATATCTTTGTTATGTTAAATGGGACCAAGTCCACATGTTGTATGCCGAGTGTTAAATATGGGTTTTAGAGCATTGTTTGATGAACAAGCTGTATATCAGACAACATTGGCTATTGAATAAGTGGAGATCAATTGTTTCGAATTCAAATGTTCTTACCAGTTGGCTGAATAAGTAAGCGTCACGCATTATTGCCAATTATGTACAGGTTGCCTGCTCCAGTTTTCACATGAGTACACATTGTTCTCTATCAATTTTCAAATATTTAAATCCTTTCTTCTGTACAGTTGTTTTCTTTATTTGGCATGATTATCGTGTCCAAATTATCTAGAACCTTTCTAAATGTAATTCTACCTCAAATCGACGAACATCATCTCAGATTTCTTTTTGGTAAGGCGCCAGATATTGAGAGCATTGTAAAAGAAAATTCAACTGTTTTTTGGAATTTCTATGCTGATTATTTTTGACAGATCCAACTGGTAGCATATTTAGTCTGGATGTTACTGCAAACAACCATGGTAAAATCATATGTGCAGGTCATAAATGAATATATGGCATTGTTCTTAAATGTACCCCCGATCTCCGGTCAGAGGGAAATTGTCTTAAATACAACGCGGAGCGGCTGTTGGATTAAGCTTGGAGCGCACATATAGTTTGAACAGTTATTGAATTTCCAATGAATGTTATAAATCATGAGATTATAATGCCGGAAACAAGTTTTTATATGCGTGTTGGGATGATCCTGGTAGTTGCGGCCTAGGAGCGGCCTGGGCTGCATCAGATACCTTTAGAATCCAAATCCATCCAAAACATGAGGGTGATTATGGCACAAAGAACACAATCCTAACAGGCAAAGAGTTGACTCAATCTTTGTATCCAACAGGGAACAAAACCCTTAGTTCTTAGCCCACCATTGATAACAAATGGAGGATGTTGCTTGGGAATGCATGGCTAGATGGTGACATGATGCAAAGATAAATTACAATCTAAGTTCAGCAGGATACAGATAGGGATCTGGACACAGATTTGCCAAATTTTTGAAAAGCCAAGATCCAGATTTAGTAGGAAAATGGAATGCAAAGAAATATTTTGTAATATATATAAAGAGAGAAAATTAAAAAAAAAGAAGTTAATAATCAAAACCATTCAGGAATGACAGGGTAAAACTATAAGTTTATAACCAAAACCAAAAAAGAAAATTCTAGTGCATGTTACTATTAGCCATCTATGTATTATAACTAATAATTTGATAAGTCATAACCACCATTGACTATTGATAGTTTTGAAGACCATCTCGGCATGAGAACATCACAATTCATAACAATATTTTTGTAAGAAACATCCACATGTTCATATCAACAATGAATAAAGGGGTGTCTTGAAGACTATGGCAAGACTAAATAACAGTTTTAGTGAAGTGACCAACATCGTAGCACATAAGGGTAGAATAGACATTGAGAAAAAACCTTGAACATGATGATAGATCAAACCTTCTCAAACCTTGAAATTTTACAAAACATTAAGTAAAATTATTGGCCTCCAGTTTCTCACCATATCCATTTCTATTCCTTTAAGAATACGCTTGATCAAATATGCATATACCTGCTCCCCCATGTGCCTATTTCCAAGGATTTTCAACACACCCCAAGGAAACACTTACATGAATTCAAGACACATTTCTAGCCATTGAAATGGTAATTATAACAAGACAACCCAACATCAAAGCAACTCCCTACAATAGAAACTAACATTAACAAGTTAACGAATAAATGCACACAAAACTTCACATTTAACTTCAATGTCACTACAATTCATTTTTAGGTTAGGCAGATTCTTCTCTTTTAATCAATGCAACAAAGGTAATGAGTTTAAACTTTAAAGGCATTCCCTTATATCAAATTATACACATAAATTGTCACATCAAAGCCTACATGTTGGCTACAAACATCATCTCAAAATCAAAAACACGGAAATACGAGGAGTTTTGATATCAACAAAATTGTGAATTGTATAATTTGAAAATCCAACACCTCTAAATTGAGATTAGCCTAGACAAACACAATTGCTCACCAAGCCAATCAATACATGATAAAAAACAATTGCTTGCCACTCAATGAAATGCATCTAAACTCCATGTTCACTGTTATAACATCAATAAAATATGATACCATCATGATATAGATTCTATAACTAATAAATTCCCATAAAAAAGCTAACGATATAGCATAATATCTCTAGTCCAAGTAGCTCCCATTTTATGGAAAACATTAACTCAAATAATTTGAACCAAGTAGAAACATGGGAAAACAAAAAAATATGGAGTCCAAATACATTAAAGTGTCACAGCAAAGTTAACGATAATTATTTAGCTATAGATCGAATAAATATCATATGGTACTTACTTAGGGAGCACCACCAAAAAGATCATATGGAGTAGACGTACACATCAAAACCAAGTCAACATCCTCTGTCTTGACTTTTGCCATTCAAGGGCTCTTCTAGATGACTCTACAGCTAAACCAATTAGTATTTCATCACTTTCAAAACAAAGTGAGCTTAATGACGTTTTATTCGATGTAAGTAAGGAGGTTTTGGCAAGCCTTTTTTTAGTATCCACAAAAAATTATCAATTCTAGACTTCCCTTCATCTATTCCTTCCTTTGAGTATATTCAATCCCCATTCTTACGCAATAAGCCTTATTTCCTTCCATATGCAAGAGTTCCTAATTAAGTGTTCCCTGTAATGATGCTCCCTAATTCTTCATTAAATATAAGATCTAGTACTACTCGGAGTCTCAATATGTAGGGAAAATATGTTTTCAACTTATAGAACTTTAAATGGTCATTCCAATTAAAATACCTTCAACAATTTTGTAGTCTTTGTTGTTTCTAAGGCCTTTGGGATTGCACATACAATACCAAGCCCTGTTGGCTAGGGATAAGCTTTCTTAACAGCGTGTTATTGCTACATCCACTCATGTTCCCAACATAAACATCAAAGTTGAGGTGCCTCGTTTGATTAATCCACAAAAATTGAAATGATTCGATTTCTTGGTGACAATGTGTTTGTAACAACACTTTCCCAATAACTATAAAACTTGAATATATAATTTTGGTAGCTACCTCACATAGAACTTGTTGGCGATTTGGAATTCCAACATCTCTATCCACTTTCTCAATCTAACAAAAATGATTTTCTAGCAAGCAATAAAAAAAAATGTATATTTACATAAAATCTTTGAAGGCTTTCTAGCATTAGATGCAAAAGTAATAAACAACAAATATTTTACAATAGCTCTAGTCATCATCAAATAAGTAAATGACACTTGGAGTGTTACTATAGTGATCCATAGAATTAGAATTTAGTTGTGTTGTAACTAGGAGTGAAGGTGGCACTTAGAATTTTGGGGTATAAGAAGTTGCTTCTGTCACCAAAAAAATATGATTAGATGCACTATTTCCATAATCAGATGATCCTCCAACATCACCATTATTTTCAAACAAAACACCTTCCCATTTGGCCTATTGCATGATAGTGCTAATGAAAATTTCTACAAGACTACTGCTACTGGTTTGCTGCAAATTAGAAGATGAAAGATGGGGCATGACTAGTGTTTTTCTAGGCATGCCACCAATGGGAATGGAAATAGAGACTGTAAATTTCCCACTGCAATCTTAGTAGCACCCTCTATGTCTACTTTGATGACACCACTGGCACTAACCATAGTCAAGTTTGCACACTGAGCATTTTACAAAGGAAATCAATTGCGTAAAATGGAACTTAACTGGCTTTGGTGTAATGCATTACAACCCAAAATCAATGATCCAGAATTCAAGCTTCTATTTAGGATAACTATGAAAGTGACCAATATCATCATGTTGTACTCTTTGAGAGGTGAGAGAGTTCATATTGGGAAACATCTAATTTGATATTATTGCTCCAATTTTCCTTAGCTTGCAGTCTTGTTTCAATCACAACTCCACCTACAACAATTAACCCTTCACATGACAAATGTTTCTACTTGATATGTCAGGGATGGAAAGATTGTGGGGTGAGGAATTTCCTTGTGATGCTTGTCCAAGTTGAGTATTTTTCAACATCGGGCATTAATTAAACCTTTGAGCAGGGACCTGTGAACCTGGAAACAAATGAAAAGCCAAATGTTGTTCCAATGAGGATTAGTGAGTGAAGCAATTAATGTGCCTTTCTTATGTTGTAGTTAACATTAGAAGTCAAGTTAGGCATGAATAATTGAATTGTTTTTGCCAAAAGCTCTCCATAAATGGTGCACATGGAATAGATCCAAACCATGACCTAGTGCACTAAAAGTGTGCTTTCTCCCAAATAAGTAGCCATGTATGTAATAAATGTGTAAAATTCCACCTTGGACATCAATTTTAGAAGTACTAGACTAGAAAGATAGATAACTTTTTGTTCCTCCATATAAGAAATGACTCTAGCAAATGGATTGTATTCTTTGTGATGAATGGATCTCAAAGTAAAAAGAGATCCAATAACTTGTGAAGTTGTTGTTGCGAATTATGCTACAAACACTTTGGGAAACCATACCAATTAGCATGAATATCCATGCATAACCTCGAAGTTGCACTATTATGCTTATCATGTCATCCACGTATTTCATTTATCAAACCACTATGCCACTTGTCAGCTTACCATGAATTTTGAGGGTATGCTAAAGCTGTTTTCGAAAACCACTTGTGGGGGTTGAGCCCAACAGTTGGCTACCAGATAATCCCTATAAATTTGAACTTGGTACACATGGTTTGTTGCCTAAAAGCATTTATCAAATTGAACAATGAAAAGTAGAAGACTATTATGTATTGCATAGAACATAATGCTCTTGTTGATGCATATGGGCTCAAACTCCAATAAATTACTATTGATGGGCTCTAAGAGAATCACATAGCCCAAATCCTTCATAAATTATTAGAGTCACCAGTTTATTAGATGGTTCTAGTCTAGTCTGACCCTTTAGTTTCAATACCAATTCCAACTTCTAAAACATTGTTTGTTTGTCTTGATCAATACATTTGTTGTGCAATTCCTTGAAGCCAATCAAATATTGCATAACACATATCTGCTTAAATATCATGGATTTTCTAAGCATTATATCTTTTTGTTAGTATTAAACTAACATAAATGCATAGATTCGTATATAGATAGGTGTTTTGAACGAACAATATTTGAAAAGAATCCACATTATCATTACCTTGACTCTAGGGTGTTGTATTTTAAAAATTTGGCAAGGTCTTGAAAGCTTCATTGTTGGCTGAATGATATTGTTTGTCTTTAATTTTGGATATTGGTTTATTTCTCATATTTTTGAAACATTCAAGAACAATCATGTCAGTATATCCACACAAGAGAATGTTGTAAACCACACTCCAAACCTTATGCCATAGAAAGATAGTGGAATTCATGCCATTAAGCTCCTGCTTTCCTTTCCAGAATCCATTGGAGACACAAGAATAAAACTGAACTAGGACCTACATATAAATGATGTTTGATCATAGGGATTCCACCCAATACCATGCATCAGAAAATGGTGAAATCCCAAGGATGATACTCAACCAAGATTTTCATATAAATGATGTTTGATCAGATAGATTCCATAAATTACCATGCATTAGACAATGGTGAAATCCCAAGGTTGTTGTAGAGTTACACCCCATCTTCATGGTTTGCATGTATAGAATGAGAAGATCACTAATTACTCAGTTTGAGTGATCCAAAATGGTTTTTTGGTAAAGTCAAAGTGGCTAGGAAGATTGAAGCCTCTTTCAACTAAGGTTTAATGCTATTGCACTAAACTCATGATACCACATGCTTGACTCATAAAGCTCTAGCAGAGAAGAGATGTGGAAGGGTAGTCAACACTATCATCAATAGCGCACTTCACCTTGTACATTTCCCCAAAATCATAGTTACCTAGTTTGTATTCATGTTTGAACATCAAACTAAAAGAAAAAAATCACCCCATACAAAAATTCAATAAAATTCACCATTAAATTCAAATATATCTTTATAAAAAACATTTCAATATAACATTATATCAAATGATAAATATATTAAATTTAACATTTATAAAACATAATACATATAACTTAACACTTGAAAATAAAATATTAACGAGCTTTATTTATTATAGATTCAAAGATATGTTTAGGCCAAAGAATTTACGGATATAAATTCACTAAAGATAAGCATTCAAGAAGATTTTGTTGAAAGAATAGGAACCAAATGCAAACAGGTGAGTCTCAATGTATAGCACAAGGTTTCAATAAGTGACACAAATACAACGCAGTTCATAATCTTGGCAAACTAGAGGAGAAAGTTAATGGAAAAAAAGTTGATACCAACAATAAGCATATAGAAAAGGACTTGTCTCACATCATCCCCAATGCAGAGTTTTCAAGAAACAAGAAGAACAACCCCTCTTTGACCATAGATCTATAATAGCATGCCAAAGAAATGATAACCTATCACACGGAATCAACCTCAAAGAAGAACACCCTATTGAATGGTATCAAAGAAAAGCTACAACAATTCAATGATGAATACTATTGGTTGAAAGCCCTCCAAGGTTCAGAGCTTTCTCCAAAAGCTAGGGATGAGAGACAAAGGGAAGACCACGAGGCTGGAGAAGACATCCACCATCCCATTTCCTTGAAGTGAATGAATAACATGAAGAATATTAGGTCCCCCTCTCTATGAGGTTTTAGTTTATATATTTTATTTCTATTGTTCTAATAGCATAGGATTTAATGGCTAGTAGCCTAGCTATAGACAACTGACATGTCTTGCTTCTATTATATTTAGTGGAAAACAACCCAACTATACCTAGTATTATTTTCTTTTGAGTATATTACGAGACAATGGACAAGGGCCCAACACTATTGTTCTAAAACTTGGTTCAACTTGGCTCGATGGGCCTGTTTGATACCAAATAAGACCTACTCAACCAAGTAGATGCATGTTGACCCCATACAGAATCCAAGAAAAAAAATTTATAAAGAGATTTCCCACCCCTCTATTTGTCTCACACCTTTCTCACAGAGCATTTGTGATCATTTCAAGTTTTGGAGCATGTTGTTGTAAAACACAACCCCCCCATTTTTTATTTATGTACTTCAATAATGGGGACCCTTTCTATAAATTTTTTACTAAGAATCTTTTTGATTTGTATTTAAGATTGTCGTACAATTTTATCATTTTTTTTTTTTTTTATTCTTGTCGGATTCATATTTTGATTGTTTAATTGGGTCCAACTTTTCACAAGCTTTCCATCGATACTTGTTTTGACTCATTTGGTCAGCCGAGTTGCAAATGGAACTCCTTTAAAGTTTGATTGTTTTCTCGCGTGGACTAAAAATATAAATAGTTGTATAATATTTCAATCTTCGTAGCTAATTAAGTTTAATAGTCATTCATTGTAAATATTGGCTTTTGGTTAACTTTTATTATTTTTTCATTTTTTCGCCAACGGTCCTACAAAATGACCTAGCTAAATTATACAATGGATGAAATCATGTTTTGGGATCTTCGTAATTTACTCCAATTTATTATTTTAAGACAAAATTGCCAAGACCGGATCCTCAAAAATGCAAAATAACTATAATTCAATTTGTAGGATTAAAATTGACACGGGCTCTGCTCATCTTCATTAATTTAATAGCCCCCAAGATCCAAATCACAAAAAACTTATAAGAAAAAACATTTCTCGCAAAAAACCATATCTCATATCACAAACAAAATTTCTCCAAACATATTTGCTCACAGAAAACTTTCTCGCAAAATATTATCGCAAAAACTTAAACATTAAGCATGAACATTTAAACGTGTGATATGTGATAGACTGATGGGATAGAAGCTTTTAAGCTAAGTTTCTATTGATCGCCTTATGCTTCCCATACCTCCACCTTACTTCACCCTCACGTCATACTCCACTCCCCATGTGAGTTTGGAATTAAAACATTTCAAATTTTGAAGTCACTTTGGATTGATTCTAATGGTTTGCTAAAAATATTATATAAAATTATAATATTATTATATAATAAATTTAATTTATATTATTATATTATATATAATTTAAATATAATATAACAATATTTTTAAATTAGTGTTTAAATTTTCTTTTGTTCTGGTAATAATTAATCTGTAAATAAATTTAGAATTAATATAATATTAAAATTTAAATTAACATTAAATTAAAATTAATTGTATACATTAGTTAACTAATAATTAAGTTAGAATTGATTAGTAATAATTAAAATCTAATTTAGGATTAGAATTTAATTAATAAATTTTGATCTTTGGGCCTAGGCAATAGAATTTCCAGAATTTTGGCAGTGTTGACTCATCAACTTTAGAGACTCATAAATTGAGTTTTACTTGGCCAAATGAGGCCCAAGATGGCTCACTGGAAAGATAAAATCAGGAAGAATATTTCTGAGGATGTTTTATTAACATATTTGATCATTTATCGGGTCTAAAAGCTAGCATAATATCAAGCTCTGAATTTTGAATAAAACTATTTTTCTTGAGTTTTATTTTCTGCATTTTCATTTGCCCAAGTCTTTTTTGAATGCAAATCCATTAATCAATGATATCCTTGGCCAATTAAATCATGACAAGAATCAATAGAAAGCTTGGATTTCCTTTTCAATTTTTTATTTAACTGAGTTTGATTAGATTTGTTTTAATTTCAGATTTGGCATTTTGATTTTATTTTTACATTTTAATTTTGTTTTGATTTGTTTTTACAGGAAAACGGTTGAAAAAATGAGGAGAAAAAGATCTCAATCAATGAGAATGCTCCAGCAATTGAAGAATGAAATTTTAAGCAGATGAAAATTGATTAAGTAGATCTCTTCTTCAACAAAGTTTCTTGTTAAGAATTCCTTTGCAAATATTATAAATAGCAAATCACAAAATGTAATAAGGGCTTCTCTCCTCTACAATTCTGGAATTCTAAAAACACTTCTGTAATAAGGATTTAGAGTTGTAGGTGGGAGGAGAGGAATCTTAGATCTGGAGATTATTGAGGTTTTTATTTTACATTCTGAGTTATGTATAATGAATAGAGTTTGCACTATTGTAGCGCTGGCTTTGAAAGCAGAAGTTCAGGCAATGTAAAAGACTGTTGGAGACCAGAGCTAGAGAATGGATTCAATAAATTGATATTTATAATACTATTATTTTAAATGTTGGTTTCATTTTATGATGACAAGATTATGTCAATTTACTTTCATATTTGTGCACTTTTGTCGGTATGGGTAATTTGTCTCAATTTTATGTTATTATGTATCTCTACTCTTATGGATTAAATTCTAATTTCTGAGTAACTATTTACTTAGAAATTTGTCTTGTAAAACTAATTTATTGAATAGTAATATGTTCTGAACTTCTTCCGCATATTATTATTTAATTCAAGTTATTGATTAAATGATCAATATTATTTTGTGAACTTCTTCCTGAGTGTTGTTGATTGATTATTTCAGTTAAGAGGTCTTAATACGATGTGTTTTGGTATTTATAATGTCAGTTAATTGAACTAATTCGATAGTTTGATATTCATTATAAGCCAGACATATTTAAATCCCAATACTTTAAATATCTTGCTTTTGGTTGGGTTAGATTTATATCTGTCTAATTAAGATAGGATTAAGATAGTTCTTTTTGCTTTCATCTTAGAATAAGTTTGAATTTAGATTAATTATATATTATTTTAAGTTCTCTTCTCAAAGAGGAAAACTTTAGTAGTGCATTGACTTAGCCCCAAATTAGCGTAATGAACAATTTCTTGCCCGATCAGCAAGAGGGTTGATTTGATGTCTCTTCTCCATTGATGAATGAAAGTCATATTTTAAAGCCATTGGAGATTAAGAGAAGGTAACTGGACCTAGTTGAACCAGTCAGAACCACCATTCCAAATGGAAAAGGAGTTTCTTTAAGGTCCAGATCGGGTGGTCATCCCCCATGTTGTGGCAGTGATTTTCAAGGCTTCAACAGAGAAGAGCTGAAATCTTGAAGAGCAATGTGACGCTTGAGCTTTGTGCTAGTTTGGAATTTGTTTGAAGTTGTTTGCAATGGATTTAGGCAACTTAATCAAAAGGCTATAATGTATCTTGAAGCTTGGAGGAGTTGTGGACCAAATTCTTGTGCCCACTACCCATTATTTTCATTTCCAGGCATGTTTTCCCTCTCTTTAAATTGAAAATGTATATGCTATGAAATTTGTCCCTATTTTTAATCACTTTCTCTTTAAAATTAAAATATGTGCCTCTTTAAATTACAAATGCAAATCATTTGAAATATGTCCCTGTTTTGAATTTGATGAGACAATGGACAAGGACCCTACACTAGTGCTCTAAAACTTGGTCTGACTTGGCTCAATGGGCCGATTTGGTACCAAATAAGCCCAACTTAGCCAAGAATATGCATCATGACCCCATACAGAATCTAAGAAAAATTCAGTATTAAATTAAAAAACTCAAAAAAAACAAAGAATTAAACTAAGCAAATTGCTATAAAGAGATCTCCCACCCCTCTATTTGTCTCACACCTTTCTCGCATAGAATTTGTGAGCATTTGGAGTTTTGGAGCAAAGCTGAAATCCTGAAGAGAAATGTGAAGACAATCCACCCCTCTCAAGAAACTACATTGCCATGGAATGTGACTTTATAAGTCGCACACAACTGAAGAACCACTTGAATTGTAACTGTTAGAAGGTGTAGTTGCAAATGTTTGCAACATATAATCAATACTATGTTGTTCATCTGTTGTCATGTATCCCAAAGGCTTTTCCAAAATATTCATGAATGGACTATTGCCTTTAATGTTGTCATCCACGGAAGACTTTTTACTGTTATCTACAACACATGCACTAGCTAAAGTTGTATCTTCAGAATCAGAGACGAGTGAAGTTCCTCCCATAGAACCAGTGTTCTAGCATCTATAGTCATATGAAGTTTGTATTGCAACATATGGTCAACTATGAGCAACAACTCAATCACCCACTTGGGAATTGAAACATTTTCCCCTGTCAGGTTATTTGGCATAAAAAATTTCAATAAGCCCAATGAATACCAAAAAGTCCATTCTTGGCTCCTATATCTCTAGTATTTTTGTCTTCACTCAAAACTAATGCCAAAATATGAGAAATAGTTGATACTGGATTAGTGCCTTTTTCAGATCCATCCACCTTACAAAGCTTTAGTTGTTGAATAAGAAGGGAAACAACTCTTAGAAGGTATTGGCCTTTGTTTCAGTCGCAAAAAGTCACAATCAAATTATTCATGGAAAAAGCAATCACATTTGTGCTTTGCAACAGATTCATACATGTAGTTAAGATATCCTAAATGGGAGGATTTTCTAGATGCTTCTCTTCATAAGAAACATCTCTTCCTTTTTCATTGGCATTGTCTTTGGGAACCTTAGAATTACCCAATGACAAGGCGAGATCTTGGGAAATTTAATCACCTTCTTGTGTTGACTCCTCAGGATGACTAAAGAGCCACTCCATGGCTAGTCCAACACTATGAAGTCTGGCTATCACCAAGTTCCAATAGAGCCCACAAATGTATGGAAGACCGCCTTCAAATTCAAGGAAGTCTATTTTGAATGGTTGGTTATGCCCTTCCAGTTGACAAATGCCCCTGCTACTTTTATGAGGCTAATGGATGACATCTTGTAGCCCTTCACCAACTCATTCATAGTTGTTTATCTAGACGATATCCTTGTCTTCAGCAAGAGTTGGGAAGAACACTTGCAACACATTCAGCAAGTCCTTCAAACCCTTCAACGTCACAAACTGTGTGCCAACTTGGAGAAATTCACCTTTGGCCTAAGCCAGGTCCAATATTTGGCTAACATCATATATGAGTGTGACGTGCATGTGTTGATTTTAACCCTTTACAGAAATTACCTACATACAAATTCTAAAAAAAACAAAATAAACAATGGTGATAGCATAACTCATAAACCAAATATACACAGAGATTTTCCCTTGGATCCTAAAACCGAGACTACTAGATTTATTTTTCATTATGTTCCTTTCAATGTTATAATACATATATATACATGTCGAAGCATCCATAGACCCTAATCCATTAACCCTGGATTAGAACATAATCGTAGTTCCCTTGAATGGATCTACAAAATACCATGGACAGAAAACTATCGCACCCAAAACCATGTGTGAAATCCATGAAAAAAACCATAGGTAGGTCTACCCACCTAATATAGGGTCCAAAAAAAAAAATATTGGGGTGCTGCCCTGAACCCCATAGAGGGGAGACTACCACCCCCTGACTTAACTATTAGGGCTAATCATGGAAAGAATATAATACAACCCAACATTCTCATTTGTTGTTTTCTTTCCATAGGAGATATTAGTAATTGATCTAGCCCTACAATTCCCATTGTTTCTCTACACCAAGAGAACTTCTTAGAGCTCGAAAAAAAGTTCAATGCATCTGCAGTATTCTTCAAAGTGTCCACCTTTACTAGCAACACCTATTTGTCTTCTTCCATATCCCTCACAAACTGATACTGAACATCAATGTGCTTGGTCTTTGAATGATAAGCAGGGTTCTTTGCCAATAAAATTACACTTTGGCTGTCACAGTCTATCTTTATAGCTCGATGTACTAACCCCATATTTGAACACAATCTCTCCAACCAAAATTCTTCCTTTCTTGCATGAGTGGTTGCCATGTATTCTGCCTCTATAGTTGAAAGTACCACTACAGATTGTCTCTTACTCATCCAACTAATTTCACCTCCAAATAGGTTAAACACATACCCACTTGTAGATCTTCTCTGATCCAGATCTCCAGTCCAGTCTGCATCAACAAAGCCACGGATGTCCAAAACTCTATCCAATCGTGGTCTTCCTTGGTAGTACAAATCATAATCACTAGTGCCACGTAAATACCAGAAAACCCACTTCACTATTGTCCAATGCTCCTTCCCTGGTTTTGACATAAACTTGCTCAATACTCCCACTGCATGTGTAATGTCTAGTCTAGTACAGACCATTGCATACATCAGACTACCAACTGCACTTGCATATGGAACATGGGGCATGTCCTCATCTTCTTCTTGTGTCCTGGGACATTGTTCAAAAGATAACTTTACACCTATAAGATTAGGAACCTTCACTAGTTTACTATCCTGCATATTAAACCTCTGCAGCGTTGTCTCGACATACTTCCTTTGGTTTAACTAGAGCTTCATCTTTGCCCAATCTTGTTTAATTTCCATGCCCAAAATATAGTTTGCAACACCAAGATATTTCATCTCGAATTTGGAGGACAATTGGGTCTTCAAATCCTGGATAATTTCTTTGTCATTTCCAACCAGCAACATATCGTCCACATACAAGACCAAATAAATAACGTAGTCACCAATTAATTTAAAATACATACAATGATTTGCTTTGCTTCTGGTGAAGCCAAGTCCCCGTATAAATGTATCAAATTTCTGATACCACATTCTTGGTGATTGTTTTAACCATACAAAGAATTTTTTAACTTGCATACGAGTTCTTTATTACCCTTCACCGCAAAGCCTTTAGGTTGCTTCATGTAGATCTCTTCTTCTAGATCCCCATGAAGAAATGTTGTCTTCACATCCATTTGTTCTAACTCAAAGTCAAAAGTAGCAACAATAGATAAAAGTAATCTAATAGAAGCTACCTTGGAAATAGGAGAAAAAATATCACCAAAATCAATTCCCAACACCTAGGAATAACCTTTTTCTACCAACCGAGCTTTGTATTTCTCCATCTTTCCTTTTTCATTCATCTTCTTCTTGAATGCCCAATTGCTACCAATGGGTTTCCTTCTAGCCAGCAACTACACCAGATCCCAAGCCTCATTTTTATGCAAATATGTCATTTCATCAACCATGGTCTCTTTCCAGAGTTTTCCATCCTCTCAATCTACTACTTCCTCCACAGTTTTGGGATCATCATCAGTAATAGATAAAGAAAATTTTGAACATAAAGCAGATGGACTATACCTTTCTAGCTACCTTCTTTCTCGAATTGATCTTCTAACAAACGGAGTTTGTGTCTCTTCATCTTATGATTCCTCTTTTGTTGTAGAGTCTGATTCTTCCTCCTTTAGATCAAACTCTATCTTCTTAGGTTCCTTTGGTAGGACTTCATGTTTAATAACATCTTTCACCTCTTTAAACACCACATTTCAGATGTACACAACCTTCCTTGTTACTAGGTTCCAAATATTATAACCTTTTAAACCATCCTTATACCCAATAAAGGTGCACTTTTCAAAGTTACTATCCAAATTTGTTCTTTTCTCCTTTGGAACATGTACATATGCATCAGGGAAAATTTTAAGGATACAAATATATTTCGAAGTTTAGAAACCTTGGCGAATCTTACTAATCACTAACATGAAAAGTATAAAATGTTTTAAGATAATTTTGAAAAATATTCAGATTTATAATGATTTTATATAGTGTTTGTAAAATTTTGGAAATTTTTAAGGTAAAATAATTTTATACTATAAAATTTGGGCGAACTGTTTTAGAAAAAATGGAAATTGGTGAATCTTTTTTGGAAAAAAACATGAAAAATTATCCCACCTATGAATATTGGCCCCTAAAATTTTCCCTGCTATGCATCACATTCAAATACCCTCAGATGTGAAAGAGAAAGTTTCTTATCAGTCCATACCTCGTGTGGATTCATATCCTCCAACACTGATGAAGGTGATTTGTTGACCAGGTAACATGCAGTCTCCACCGCCTCTGCCTAGAATTCTTGTCCTAACCCAACAACACTGAGCATGCTTCTTGCCCTTTACATCAATATCTTGTTCATTCTTTCTGCAACTCCATTTTGCTCAGGTGTGTATGGAGTAGTGCTCTGTCGTGCTATACCACACTTCTTACAGAACTCTTGAAATTCCTTCTTGCAAAACTCTCCATCATTATATATCCTCAACACCTTTCTTCTCTGTTTGGTTTTCCACCAGAGCCTTAAATTCTTTAAACTTGTCAATGACTTTAGATTTCTTCTTAAGGAAATATATCCATGTATTCCTTGAGATGTCATCTATAAATGACACATAGTACACATACTTACTCAGTGATGGAACCGACATAGGTCTAAACACATCACTGTGCATAAGCTCTAGTATATGTTTCGCCCTCTTACCACCAGAGGGGAAACTCACCCAATTCTGCCCCCATATACACAATTTTCACAGAAATCAAAATCCAAAGAGCTATTAGAAATACCTTCTACCATACCTTTACCATGAAGTATTTGAAGGCCCTTCTCTCTAATATGTCCAATCCTTTGATGCCATAGCATGGTATTTTCTCTAGAGACCACTAGATTTTCTGCTCCACTTTCAGGAACTACAGAACTGTTGCACCCATCAATAACAGTGCTACCTTGCAGCTTGTACAGAGTTCCAATCCAAACTCACCGCATCAATACCAGTTCTCCTCGAACCATCTTGTAGGTATCTTTCTTGAACATTGTTTTTACACATGCATCATCCAGCTTTCTTACAAAAATCAGATTTCTAGCTAATGGAAGAATATGCATAGCACCCGGAAGTGTTCTACTTCTTCCACCTTGCAACTTCAACTTGACTTTTCCACGACCAATGATTCTAGATTTCCTGTCATCACCCAAGAAGACATCACCACCATCATATTTCTCATACTCGCAAAACCACTCTCTATGGGGAGTGAAGTGAAAAGATGCACCTGAGTTAATTAACCATGCCTCATGCTCTACATGCGTACTTGAATAAGAATCCAAATACACATCCCCACCTTCATCTGAGGTGGTTTTCACCTCTATAGAAGGAGCATCATTAGATCTCTTTCCTTCTCAGGAGATTTAGATTTACAGTCCCTTTTGTAGTGCCCTTCCTTTCCAAATTTCCATAACACCTTTACAGGTTTTCCTCGAGATTTAGATCTCCCTATAGATTTATATCTCCCACTCGAGGACTTATTTTTGTTTCTATTCGAGGACCGTCCTCTTATAGACAAGGCATCACCATTATGGCTCTCCATATTTTTCTATCTCATCTCCTCCATCAGCAAGGATGAGACTATTTCATCAAACTACAAGGAAGTTGCATTGCTACCTATTGCAATAACCAGACTATCCCATGAATCTGGTAGAGACACTTATCAACATATAATAATTGGCTTCTGAAATTTTAATATCAACAGATAATAATTGGCTTATCACAATATTAAATGTGTTCAAATTCTCTATCACCGAGTCTCCATATTTCATCCTTAGGTTATACATATTTTTCCGTAGGAATAGTTTATTCCCCAGAGACTTATATTAGTACAAAGTCCCTAACTTGTTCCACAAATCCTTCGTTGTAGCTTCCCCTAATACATTTAGCAATACTAAATCTGAGATGCATAATCATATTGTGCTTTTTTCCTTCCGATCCAACTCCTTCCAGTCTTCATCGGACATTGTCATTGGTTTAGTCCCTGGATCTACTATGGTCCACTGATCTTTATCCACCAACATATCCTCCATATTGAGTTTCCATAACTCAAAAATCTAAGCATTAAATTTCTCGATCTCTATCTTTCCACTGCTCGCCATCTTCTTTCACCACAAGAATCGATCCTGCAATCTCCCATTGAATAGGGTCTACCACAGGTCTGAGCAAAACCCATCAGCAACAAAGGCATCCCCTTAAAGCCAAAACACCCCTCATACCAAATGTAAGTTTTAACCCCATACAGAAATTACCTACATACGAATTCTAAAAACAGAAATAAACAATGGAGAGATCATAACACATAAATCAAATATACACAGAGATTTTCCCCTGGATCCCAAAATTAGGACTACCAGATTGATTTTTGATTATGTTCTTTTCAATGTTATAATACATATATATACATGCTAAAGCATCCATAAACCCCAATCCATTAACCCTGGAATAGAACATAACCATAGTTCCCTTGACCGAATCTACAAAATACCATGGACCAAGAACCATTACACCCAAAACCATGTGCGAAATCCATGCACAAAACCATAGGTAGGTCCACCCACTTAATATAGGGTCCAAAAAAAATTCTCGGGGCGCTACCCCAAACCACGTAAAGGGGGCGCTATTGCCCCCCTCAAACCCCTCGATAGCGGGGGCTCCCCCCCCTGCTGCACCTGGCGCAACGAAGGGTGGACTCCACCCCCCCTCTAACCCCCTGGCTTAACTATTGGGGCTAGTCATGGAAATAATATAACACAACCCAACATTCTCCCACTTGTTGTTTTCTTTTCATAGGAGAGCTTAGTCATTGATCCAACCCTGCAACACCCATTGCTTCTCTACACCAAGAGAACTTCTCAGAGCTCATAGAATTTTTCAATGCATCTGCAGTATTCTTCAAAGTGTCCACCTTTACCAGCAACACCTTTTTGTCTTCTACCATATCCCTCATAAAGTGATATTGAACATCAATGTGCTTTGTCTTTAAATAAAAGCAGGGCCCTTTACCAAGAAAATTGCACTTTGGTTGTCACAATCTATCCTAATAGCTCGTTGTACTAACACCATACTTGAACACAATCTCTGCAACCAAAATTCTCCCTTGCTTGCATGAATGGCTGCCATATATTCTACCTCTATAGTTTAAAGTGCCACTACAAATTGTCTCTTACTCATCCAATTGACTACACCTCCAAATAGGTTAAACACATACCCATTTGTAGATCTTCTCTGATCCAGATCTCCAACCCAGTCTGCATCAACAAAGCCATGAAAGTCCAAAACTCTGTCCAAATCTTGGTCTTCCTTGGTATCACAAACCATAATCATTAGTGCCACACAAATACCTGAAAACCCACTTCACTGTTGTCCAATGCCCCTTCCCTAGTTTTGACATAAACATGTTCAATACTCCCACTTCATGTGCAATGTCTAGTCTAGCACAGACCATTGCATACATCAAACTACCAATTGCACTTTCATATGGAACATGGGACATGTCTTCTTCCACTTCTTGTGTCTTGGGACACTATTCAACATATAATTTTACACCTACAGAAATAGGAACCTCCACTGGTTTACTATCCTACATATTAAACCTCTGCAATATTGTCTCAACATACTTCCTTTGGTTTAGCCAGAGTTTCCTCTTTGCCCGATCTCATTTAATTAGCATGCCCAAAATATAGTTTGCAGCACTAAGATATTTCATGTCAAATTTGGAGGACAATTGGGTCTTCAAATTCCAGATAATTTCTTTGTCATTTCCAACCAGCAACATATCATCCACATACAAGACTAGATAAATACCATGATCATCGATCTGGATTTCTTCTGGTGAAGACAAGTCCCCATATAAATGTATCAAAATTCTAATACCACATCCTTAGTGACTGTTTTAACCCATACAAAGACTTTTTTAACTTGCATACCAATTCTTTCTTACCCTTCACTGCAAATCCTTCAGGTTGCTTCATGTAGATCTCTTCTTCTAGATCCCTGTGAAGAAATGTTGTCTTCACATCCATCTGTTCTACCTCAAAATCAAAAGCATCAACAACAGATAAAAGGAATTTAATAGAAGCTACCTTGGTAATAGGAGAAAAAATATCACCAAAATTAATTCCCGCCACCTGGGAATAACCTTTTGCTACCAATCGAGCTTTGTATTTCTCCACCTTTTCTACATTCATCTTCTTCTTGAACACCTATTTGCTACCAATGGGTTTCCTTCCAGTTGGCAACTCCACCAGAACCCAAGCCTCATTTTTGTGCAAAGATGTCATTTCATCAACCATGGCCTCTTTCCAGAGTTTTCCATCCTCTCAATCTATTGCTTCCTTCATAGTTATGGGATCATCATCAGTAATAGATAAAGAAAAATTTGAATAGAAAGTAGATGGACTATACCTTTTTGGTTGCCTTCTTTCTTGAATTGATCTTCTCACAACCAGAGTTTGTGGCTCTTCATCTTCTGATTCCTCTTCTGTTGTAGAGTCTGATTCTTCCTCCTTTAGTTTAAACTCTATCTTCTCAGGTTCCTTTGGTAGGACTTCATTTTTAATAACATATTTCACCTATCTAAACACCACATCTCGGTTGTACACAACCTTCCTTGTTACTATGTTCCAAATCTTATAACCTTTTAAACCATCCTTATACCTAATAAAGATGCACTTTTCAGATTTACTATCCAACTTTGTTCTTTTCTCCTTTGGAACATGTACTTATGCATCACATCCAAATACCCTCAGATGTGAAAGAGAAGGTTTCTTACCAATCCATAACTCTTGTGGAGTCTTATCCTCCAACGTTGATGAAGGTGATCTGTTGACCAGGTAACATGTAGTATCCACCGCCTCTGCCCAGAATTCCTATCCTAACCCGACACCATTGAGCATGCTTCTTTCCCTTGCCATCAATGTCTTGTTCATTCTTTTTGCAACTTCATTTTTCTTAGTTGTGTATGGAGTAGTCTTTTTTCATGTTATACCACACTTCTTACAGAACTATTCAAATTCCTTCATTCAAAACTCTCCATCGTTATCTGTCCTCAACACCTTTATATTCTTCTCTGTTTGGTTTTCCACCAGAGCCTTAAATTCTTTAAACCTGTCAAAGTCTTAAAATTTATTCTTGAGGAAATATATCAATGTATTCCTTGAGAAGTCATCTATAAATGATACATATTACACAGACTTACCCATTGATGGAACCAACACAGGTCCAAACACATCACTATGCACAATATCTAATATTTTATTCGCCCTCTTACCACCAGAGAGGTAACTCACATGGTTCTGCTTCCCATATACACAATTTTCATAGAAATCAAAATCCAGAGAGCTATTAGACATAAATTCTACCATACCTTTACCATGAAGTATTCAAATGCCCTTCTCTCCAATATGTTCAAGCTTTTGATGCCATAACATGGTCTTTTCTCTAGAGACCACTTGATTTTCTGCTCCACTTTAAGGAACTACAGAACTATTGCACCCATCAATAACAATGCTACCTTACAGCTTGTATAGAGTTCCAATCCGAACTCCTCGCATCAATTCTAGTGCTCCCCGAACCATCTTGTAGGTAATTTTCTCGAACACTGTTTTTACACCTGCATCATCCAACTTACTTACAAAAATCAGATTTCTGGCTAATGCAAGAATATGCATAACACCCAGAAGTGTTCTAATCCTTCCACCTTGCAACTTCAACTTGACTGTTTCATGACTAATGATTCTAGCCTTTCTGTCATCCCCTAAGAAGACATCACCACCATCATATTCCTCATACTCCCAGAACCACTCTCTATGGGGAGTGAAGTGAAAGGATGCACCTGAGTCAGTCAATCATGCCTCATGATCTACATGTGTACTTGAATAAGAAGCCAAATACACATCCCCACCTTCATTTGAGGTGTTTTTCACCTCTACAGAAGGAGCATCATCAGATCCCTTTCCTTTCTCAGGATCTTTAGATTTACAGTCCCTTTTGTAGTGCCCTTCCTTTCCGCATTTCTAGCACACCTTTACTGGTTTTCCTAGAGATTGAGATCTCCCACTCGAGGAATATTTTTTTTTTTTTTTTTTTTTTTTTTTTTTAGGACCATCCTCGTACAAACAAGGCATCACCATTCTGTCTCTCCATATTTTTCTGTCTCATCTCTTTTGTCAGCAAGAATGAGACTATTTCATCAAACTACAAGGTAGTTGCATTGCTACCTATTGCAACAACCAGACTATCCCACGAATCTGGTAGAGAACACAACAAACTAATGCACTTGTCTTCATCTAAAATTTTAATATCAACAAATAATAACTGGCTTACCACAATATTAAATGTGTCCATATGCTCTATCACTAAGTCTCCATCTTTCATTCTCGGGTTATACAACTTGTTCCATAGGAATAGTTTATTCACTAGAGACTTAGATTGGTACAAAGTCTCTAACTTGTCCCACAAAGCCTTCGCCATAGCTTCTCACGATACATTCAGCAATACTAAATCTGAGACACACAATAGTATTGTGCTTTTTTCCTTCTGATCCAACATCTTCTAGTCTTCATTGGACATTGTCGTTGGTTTAGTACCCGGATCTACTACGATCCACTCATATTTATCCACCAACAGATCCTCCATCTTGAGTTTTCACAACTCAAAACTCTGACCATTAAATTTCTTGTTCTCTATATTTCCACTACTTGTCATCTTCTTTCACCACAAGAATCGATCCCACAGATCTCCCACAGAACAGGGTCTACCACAGGCCCGAGCAAGACCCCTTAGCAACAAAGGAATCCCCTTGAAGCCAAAACAACTCTGATACCAAATGTAGGTTTTAACCCTGTATAGAAATTACTTGCTTTTGAATTCTAAAACAAAAAATAAACAATGGTGAGAGCATAACACATAAAATAAATATATACTGAGATTTTCCCCTAAATCCCAAAACTAGGACCGCCAGATTGATTTTTCATTACGTTAAAATACCTATATATACATGTTGAAGCATCCATAAAAGCTAATCCATTAACACAAGATTAGAACATAATCATAGTTCCCTTGATCGGATCTATAAAATATCATGGACCAAAAACTATTGCACCCAAAACCATGTGTGAAATCGATGCACAAAACCATAGGTAGGTCCACCCACCTAATATATGGCCCAAAAACAATTTTATCGAGGTGTTGTCTTAGACCCCGTAGAGGGGGGCTACCACCCCCCTCAAACCCCTAAATGGGGGGGGCTATCACCCACCCTATGACCCCCCTGCTGCACCAGGCACAATGAAGGGGGGACTCTGCCCCCCTGCTTAACTACTAGGGCTAGTCCTGGAAAGAATATAACACAACCCAACAGCATGTGGATCCGACTAAGATCCAAGTCATTTGGGATTGTCCTGACACTACCACTCTAACTAAGCTTCACAACTTTTTAGGCCTTGCAAATTTTTGTTGGAGGCTCATCTTGGGATTCTACCATATCACTTGGACTTTAAGTCAGATTACTAAGGGTGGGGCGAAAGCCAAGTTTTCTTGGTCCGAGTCCCAATCAAAGGCATTCATTGTGTTGAAGCACTGACTCTGCTCTACACTGGTACTCACTCTGCCAGACTTATAGCATCCATTTGAAATCGAGACAAACACCTCATACTATGCTATTGGCGCAGTCCTCACCCAACACGAGCATCCAGTGGGATATCATACTGAGACAATTTCCAATACTTTCCAATACAATTTGAAAGTACCCCACCTATGATAAAAATATGTATTCCATTGTGTAATCTTGTTGACAATGCAAGCATTACATTTTAGGGAAGGATACGTCATCCACACCAATCACCAACCTCTTTAGTTTATACAGACACAAGGGAAGTTGCAAAACAATCGTCATCAAAAGTGGTCTACATATCTACAAAAATTCCACTTGAACATTAAATATAGAAAGGGAAACACCAGTAATGTTGTAGACTACCTCAGTCGACACCCAGTTGCACCACTAACTATTGTTCTCAACTCTTGTGGCCACGAGATCTCTGGATTTCCACAACTATACAAAAATGATCCAAAGTTGACTTCCACATACCAGATGCTTGTAGATGGAAAGCAAGTCCATGATTTCCACCTCTAGGACACATTATTATGCTACCTGGGCCACTTTTGTGTTCATTCAACTAAGCTTGCAAAGCTGATTTGAGAGGTGCACTACAGTTGGGTCATGGGACACTTTGGTGTGGAGAAAATTGTGGTTGTACTAAAAAAAGTACTTTTATTGGCCCAAAATCCAACTGGATGTTGGGAAATATATCAGATCCTGCACTGCATGCACCATTGCCAAGCTAGCCATCAAGAAGCAAGGCCTGTACACTCCTTTGTCTAATCCCAATCAACTGTGGGAATCCATCTCCATGGATTATATGTTTGGCCTCCCTTCTACCAAGTATGGTAATGACTGTGTATTTGTGGTTATGGACAAATTTTCTAAGATGGTTATATTGGAAGCTTGTAAGAAGAGTAACATGGCAGAGGAAACTGCCAAACTCTTTTTTGAATGAGTATGGGTACATTTTGGGATCCCACAAACCAGTATATCAGATCAGGATAGCAGGATTCTAAGCACATTCTGGTCAAGCCTTTGGATTCTACTGGACACCAAGCTCACCAAATTGAATGCCTTCCATTCCCATACTTATGACAATATAGAGGTTGTCAATAGGATGATAGTACACATAATTTGCATGTACAACTCCAAGCATCCATGAACCTGGGATGATAGCCTTCCCTATGTGTAGCATAGTTATAATAGAGCTCTCCATAGCTCGACTGGTCGTAGCCCCTTTCAAGTGGGTCTAGGATTTCAACCATTTTGTTCGATTAATGTTGCCATGTCTCATGTGACTACACAGACAAAATCCACACATGTATTTTTCGAGGCTGATAAAGTGACCAAATTTATTGAATGCATCCAACGCATCCACCAACAAGTTCATGACATCTTAAAGAAGTCAAATGCCAAGTACAAGTAGTGACATGATCAACATTAAGTGCTACACAAGTTTCAGGTGGGTGACAAAGTTTGGTTGCATTTATAGAAAGAACACCTTACCAGAGCCCATCGGAAGCTCAGACCACTCTGATATGGTCCTTACACCATTACCAAGGTTGTGGGAGATAATTATTTTGAGCTCAATGTTCCCCCATTCCTTGGCCTACACCTAGTTTTCAATGTGGACCACCTTCGACCATACTTACCACCATTATTGGACGCATCAGACATTGCAGAACAACTCACACCAACAAAATTAAACCCATACTACATGGAAAAAGCCACAACTGATTGGATTATGGATGTATAGGTCAAGAACACTTGCCAACAAAAGATCCAACCATATCGGATTGTCAAAGTTGGCTAACTCCTGCACCAAGACAAGTGGCTCACCAAGGACCAAGTTCAGCAAAAGATTCCCCATCTCATGGAGGCACTCTACACAATGGGGACCATTGCTTCCTAAGGGGGGAGGTCTGATCTAGGTGGATATTGGTGGCCACCCGCCTATTCCACTTGGACCCCCACCAATGTCTCTTTCATTTTTTCAGTTTCCTTAATTGTAGCATAGTTTACTATTTTTGGCAGTTTTTCGTGTTGTGAACTTCCAGAGTCGTTTTGAGGCCATAAATGATGTTTTTTGTGAAAATTAGGGCTAGCATTGATAATAGGCTGATGTTTTCCACTTGTTTCGTGTCAAAAGAAGATCATATGCCAAAGTTACAACCCTAGGAAGTTGATTACCAATTTACCCAAACAGGGCCCATAATTTTGGCACTTCATCTCTTAGTGTTAGGTCTTTGGATGTTTAGGGTTTTTCATTATTTCTCAATAATAAATAGGTCTCCAAGCCTCATTGTAATACAGTTTAGAGGCATGTTGCCACTAGATCTCTTCTCAGAGATAATCTACCGTCGCCCGAGCTAGTCTTATTTCCATTTGTTTGTAAGCATATTTCAATATTTGATATTAACGAAATGAAGTGTTATTTCTCTTGCATCTCTATACTTATCGTTATATTTCAAAAAAATAACATTCCTGTTTAAGTTTGTATCAGTTTTTGGCGGAGAGGATAAGTTAGAGAGAAAAGGTCCTGGAGTCAAACCCGTGGGGCTTCCCTGTTTAGCCGGTTTGTTGCTAGCATTTTAGCGCATTGTCAATTCCTTTTGGTGGGATTTTGGTAATGTTTGGCAACACATAGTTTATATTTCAAGCCACCCAAACTATGGGATAGTCAAACCGGTCGGGTGGTTTCAATCCCCGTTGGCCACTCTCCATATGGAATAACTATTTATAGTTGGGTGGTGGGTCTGCCCATGATGACATGCCCTTGTTTAATATATATATATATAGATTATAACGAGACCGATGGGTGGGTGGGTCCATCGGGCCAGTGCGCCCCTTTTTATTTATTTTTAGTTTTTAAAAATAATTGAAAAAAAAATTGACTGGTTTTTTAGGGTTATCGATTTTTTTAAGTAGATGACAATTTCGCTAGTTTCGGCCAATAGAAACCATCACCACAAAGTGCCAAACCGTTTCCTCTTTAATTTCTACCAAATTTAGCGGTTCTGCCAAATTTAGCCATGCTCCAAATTTAGTTGGCACTCCTGACAAATTTAGTAAGGGGCCTAGTTTGCCCAAAAAATTGACTAGCCATAACTTTCATATACAGTGTCAAATTGAGGTGCTATTTGTACCATTGGAACACTTGTGATGAGCTCTTCGATCTGGTGCTTGTTTCATTGCAGTATAAGAACTTTTATTTTTGAGTCTTTCCTGAGCCCTCTTTGACCACTAAGTGGTTTTGGAGCCACCTAGATCATTCCTCCCCACTAAGGATATTTTGGTCCTCCAAAAGCATGAACATAATTTGTAATTTGTTGTGCTCCCTTGTCTACACAACAAGTTCCCTAATAGATCATACTTCCTTCTACTCCACTTTTATTCTTCAAAACCATAAGTCATGAGTCGACACCTTCATCCTCTACAAACGTGTAGTAAAATCTTTGAAAATTACATACAATACCAAACATGACTCAAATAACTCCATACTTGCCAAGAGTTTATAACACACTCTTTGATTAAGTTTACATCAAAATCATAACAAAAACCAATATCCTATCTATCAACGAAAGGCCAAAATATCATTATGTTGCTTTCATAAGTGATGTAACACCCATGATCACTTTTACAATCATTTTTCAACATATTATTTACAAAATGTGACCATGAAAATCTATTATATCTAGTAAAATCATCTCTCACTCAACAAAGTGAAGGGGTCATCTCCCTGTGGCAGATTCACTTGTTGAACATCTTTATCAGATGGTCTCTTCATAGATGTTTTCCGGGCATGAAGTATCTCACATGTGGCACTTTTGTGTCCATCCTCGTTGCAATAACTACAATAATTCTTTCTCCTCCAAAATTTTCAGATCGTTTTGGAACACTTATTCCTTGTGCACCTCTGATAAGTGCATGTGGAATCCTCACTATCACTAGAATGTGATTATTTTCTCCCATAATCCATTGTTGGTTGGTCACTGGATGTCTTGGAGAATTGACCAACCTCTTTTTTGACATACCTAAGTCTAATATAACAAGGTAATTGTTAGCGCTGCTACATAGCTTTGGTTTTCAAAGGTCAGAAATGAGCTTGGTCCTCTTGGTTATGCTTAAAAGGAGCTCTTAGCGGTCACTTTCACCTTTTCCTTTTCCCTGCTCATTCTCCCTTCATCAGTCCTAAAAATGATTAATTCCTTTATCGGGTCTGGGTTTAATCACTATCGCAGGTCGCATCCATATGTGTGTAAATACTGTGCCCCTTGGCTTCCGCCGATGCAATATTGTGACGCGATCTAATCCCATATCGCTATATGTAAAGGCCTAAAAGATTACCATAAAACCTTATCCGTATAACCCCGTGCGCTCATAAACCCTTCTTGAAATCACAGTCGTTGATTTCTGCCCGCTGATCCAATGGCTCCCGTTGCACCCAATAAAGTGACTTGTGCAATCGTTTCCCCACCGCCCGATCATCTCCACCAAATATCCAATGGCAGTCACTCTCCCTATGCCCACAAAGTGATGGAACGATAGCATGTGATGGAGAGCAGATTTTCTCTCTCCTCTGCCGCTACATGTCATGTGCCGAATGGAATTGCACGCCCTCACCCTTTTACCTCCTAACACCCAAAGGTGGTGCGATCGATACCGCTTACCGCTTAATCCTCCGTCCCCACCCGATAACCACTGTGCGCCTTCTCCGCCCGATCACTGTTGGATCTGTCCGCTTGAGATCCAACGACCCACGTTCATCTCAATCCTACTTTTTCCGATATCCCCACCGACTCATCTCCGCCGTCTATTCTCTTGATCTGATGGTCGATCTTTCTCCTTCATCCAACCCATCTATTCGCCAAGTAGTCTACTTCCCTTGATTGCTCCGTGTGCCCGAAGGACGAAAGTGACCGGCCTACTAGTACCAGTCGTAGTTGCTCCTCAACAACCACATTTAACAAACAATATGGCCGAGGAGGAAAAGGACAGAGCGTTAGCAGGTAACTGCATTTAACAGTTATGGAACTTCATTGATACGAGCACTCCAAATGCCTGAGAGGACAACAGAACACCTCAAAAGATCAGATTCATCAACTGAAACAAGCAAACGCACTCAGAGACTCCATCAAGCAGTTAAATGCAGTTGGTGGTCAATTATGACCCCTCCATACCTAAATGGCCAAGTGCCTTTGTAATGAAATTCTATATATACCCAAAAACAAGATGTAATCAGGGTTGATGGTTGATGTTTTGATGTAAGGTTCAACTTCTGGAGATTGTAACTATTTTGACACTTGCAACGTCTCATCTTCATTTTCAGCTAATATAAGCTTCTTTTGTTGTTAATTACTCACTTTCCATTTCCATTCTCTTCCAAGCTATGCTTGATATGTTGCATTCCTGAATTCTTGATGTTTAGCATTAGAGTAGCTGTCATCCTATCTCTGTGTTAAAGTCTTATATGTATCAACGAATGAGTTATTCAGGTTTCTCTTCTTCTGGTGTCAGAGAGCTATCATCCTCTCTATGCACTAGTAGATTAGATTTGCAGACTTATTTACTGGTTGCAGTTGGCCATCACATGGTATTGTGCATCTATTGATGTGGTCAGTATTCTCCATATTCACCCAATCTTAAACTATGAGTAGTTGGTGATCTAAAGCCTTGTAGTCTGAGGGATTTCACGCATGTCTGGAGTGAAACGAAGTAGAACTGGTTATCTGCCTTAGACAAGCATCATTCCTTCCATTCATCCATTTGCAACAATAAGTTGAATTTATGTGTTGCCAGGCATCTCCGAGCTACAACCTAAGAGATTTTCTTGGAATCCTAACATAATTGGCACCATTGCGCGAGAAAAGGTGAAAGTGACCGCTAAGAGCTCCTTTTAAGCATAACCAAGAGGACCAAGCTCATTTCTGACCTTCGAAAACCGAAGCTATGTAGCAGCACGAACACTAGCTCCTTTTGGGGATGAGATCCTCCCTGTGAGGTTTCAAGAACTACAGACCATTTCTTTTCCTATGAAAACCAGATTAGCAAAATTTCCTAGTGTTCCATTGGGCATAGAGTCTAATTAAGCCCACACTAAAACTGATCAAAATAATGTATTTACAACATTAAGGCCTGGAGACCTTAGACAACATAAATTTTCAAAAATCGCCCATTGATTGGGCCATCAAAAATTGTCTCTCTTCCCATACTTTGCAACATGAAAGTATTGTTCCCTTGGATCTGAGTGATGACAAAAGGTCCGGTCCACAAAACATCAAACTTCCCATGGTTTCCTTTCTTCTCTTTCAGTGTATCCCACTTAAGAACCAAGTCTCCAACCTGAAAAATATATGTCTTTGCCTTCCTGTCAAAGGCTTCCTTGATTCTCTTTTGATTTGCTGCAAACTTCTCAACCAGCTGATCCTGGAATTGATGCACTTTTGCCAAATCACAAATCATTTTTGCCATGTCCTCTTCCTTATTCTGCTCTTCTTGTAAAAACTTTGCCACAAGGAGGGTTAACTGAATTGGGAATACAGCCTCAGTTCCATATACCAGCTTGAATGGAGAATTCCCTGTGGATTTCTTGGTGGTCACTCTGTCAGCCCATAGTGCATACTTGAGCTTAGAATCCCAGTTCTTTTTGTTATCTTTCAACAAATTTTTAATTATCCTTGTCAGGATTTTGTTGGAAGATTCTGCTAGACCATTGCCTTGATGGTAGTATGAGGTGGAATGAAATAGATTAATGCCCATTGAGTCACACATGTCCACCAACTTTTTTTCCCTGAAGGCTACTACATTGTCTGTAACTAGTTTATGTGGACAACCAAACCTATTGAAGATATTCTCCATCAAGAACCTCATGATCACATGGTGATCAATCTTTCTATAGGGATGGCTTCAATCCACTTAGTGAAGTAGTCAGTGGCTACTAAGATCCATCTGTGTTGGCCACTGGAATGTGGATTGATTTCCCCTATGAAATCCAAGCCCCACTGCTGAAAAGGGCCACTAGCACGTATTGGCTTTAAGGGCAGGGACTTCAATTGTTGTTTCCCTTCAAATCTTTGGCACCTGTCACAAGATTTAACAAATGAAAAGACATCAGAAAATAAGGTGGGCCAATAGTACCCAGCCCTAAGAATCTTCTGGGCTGTGGTTTTCTAGTAGTGATGTCCTCCACAAATGCTGAAATGAAACTGATGCATAACTTTTGTGGATTTAGTGTTAGCGCTGCTACATAGCTTTAGTTTCCGAAGGTCAAAAATGAGCTTGTTCCTCTTAGTTATGCTTAAAAGGAGCTCTTAGTGGTCACTTTCACTTTTTCCTTTTCCCCGCTCATTCTCCCTTCATCAGTGCTAAAAAATGATTAATTCCTTTATCGGGTCTGGGTTTAATCGCTATCGCAGGTCGCATCCATATGTGTGTAAATACTGTGCCCCTTGTCTTCCACTGATGTGATATTGCGACGCGATCTGATCACATATTGCTATATGTAAAGACCTAAAAAATTACCATAAAACCTTATCCGTATAACCCCGCGCTCATAAACCCCTCTTTAAATCACTATCGTTGATTTCTGCCTGCCAATCCAATGGCTCCCGTCGCGCTCGATAAAGTGACTTGCGCTATCGTTTCCCCATCGCCCGATCATCTCCACCAAAGATCCAACGGCAGTCGCTCTCCCTATGCCCACAAAGTGATGGAACGATAGCGCGAGATGGAGAGCGATTTTTCTCTCTCCTCCGCTGCTGCGTGTCATGCATTGAATGGAATTGCGCACCCTCACCCTTTTACCTCCTAACACCCAAAGGTGGTGCGATCGATACCGCTTACCGCTTAATCCTTTGTCCCTTCCTGATAACCATCGCACACCTTCTTTGTGCGATCATTGTTGGATCTATCCATCTGAGATCCAACGGCCCACTTTCATCCCACTCCCGCTTTTTCTGATATCCCCGATGTCTATTCTCCCAATCCGACGGAGAATATTTCTCCTTCATCCAACCCGTCTATTCACCAGGCAGTCCACGTCCCTTGACCACTCCGTGTGCCCGAAGGACAAAAGTGACCGGCCTACCAGTACCAGTCGTAGTTGCTCCTCAATAACCACATTTAACAGACAGTATGGTCGAGGAGGAAAAGGATAGAGTGTGAGCAGGTAACTGCATTTAACAATTATGGAACTTCATTTATATGAGAACTCTAGCTGCCTGAGAGGACAACAGAGCACCTGAAAAGATAAGATTCATCCATTGAAATAAGAAAACACACTCAGAGACTCCATTAGGCAGTAAAATGCAGTTGGTGGTCAATTATGACCCCTCCACACCTAAAATGGCCAAGTGCCTTTGTAATGAAACTCTATATATACCCAAAAACAAGATGTAATCAGGGTTGATGGTTGATGTTTTGATGTAAGGTTCAACTTCTGGAGACTGTAACTATTTTTACACTTGCAGCATCTCGTCTTCATTTTCAACTAATACAATCTTATTTTACTATTAATTGCTCACTTTCCATTTCCCTTCTCTTCCAAGTTGTGCCTGATATGCTGCGTTCTTGAATTCTTAATGTTTAGCATTAGAGTAGCTGTCATCCTATCTCTGTGTTAAATTATTGTATGTATCAATGAATGAGTTATTCAGGTTTTTCTTCTTCTGGTGCCAGAGAGCTGTCATCCTCTTTGTGCATTGGTAGATTAGATTTTCAGACTTCTTTACTAGTTGCAGCCAGCCATCACATGCTCTTGTGCATCTGCTGGTGTGGTCAGTATTCTCCATATTCACCCAATATTAAACTATGAGTAGTTGGTGGTCTAAAGCATTGTAGTCTGAGGGTGTTCACGCATGTCTAGAGTGAAACGAAGTAGAAGTGGTTATTTGGCTTGGACAAGCATCATTCCTTCCATTCATCCATTTGCAACAATAAGTTGAATTTATATGTTACTAGGCATCTCCAAGCTACAACCTAGGAGAGTTTCTTGGAATCCTAACATAATTGGCGTCATTGCCAGGGAGAGGAGAATGAAGCTCAGCTTCCCTGGGAGAACGACACAGTTCCAACTTTGATGATAGACAAAGTCTAGACACATTTCTAGTTGTAATCATCTATCTGACGACTTTACTGGAGGACCAACCTTTCGTGACTCCACATTACAGTTATGGCTCAGTTTGTGAGGCATACTCAGAGAAATCCTCAGAAATCACCAGCTGACCCAGTGCCTGACCCTGAGAAGATTGTTAAGTAAAGAGAAACATCACAGAAAGGAGCATCAGGATAAGATAAGCCTACACAATCATGTGTATCTTTGCAAGAGAAGATTATAGCTGAGAATGTACAGTTTGAAAATCTATAGCCTAGTACTATCAGTGAATAAATACCCTCAGAGATTCATAAAGCTCCTTGTTCATTAAGTTTCCCTTTGGATCTCAGTTCAAAGAAAGCCTCTCATACAGTCCATCATTTTCCTTTATCCCTATCATTCGTTCCTCAATCTCCTGTCATCCAAATGACCAGTATCCTTCCATTTACCCTAGTCATGGTAGGCCAGCAAGCACCCACAAAGATGTAAAGAATCATAGCTGCTAGGTATGGATCACTGGTCTTGCCTATTCCTTTGAATGTCATGCCTATAGGAGAGTATCAGAAATACATGCCTAAGTTCACCGGTACAGAGGGAGTAAAAGTTGAAGAACACCTTGAGTCTTTTTATAGTTATGCTGATAACCTAGATATCAGTGAGGATGATGTGTGGATGAGAGTATTTGTCCAAAGCCTTGATGGAGAGGCTAGAAAATGGTTCAAAGAACTGGCCCCTGGGTCCATAGCGGACATTGAAGCATTAGACGATGTGTTTTTAAATCATTGGGGAGACAAAAAAGACCTGTTATACTACCATACTGAGTTTGGAAACCTCAAGAGGGAAAATGGGGAATCATTGTCTGATTTTAATAAAATATTCAATCGTATGCATAGTAAAATACCAGCTGAAGTAAAGCCTACCCCCACCTCTGCCAAACTCACCTATGCTAATGCATTTGACTCCGATTTTTGTCTGCTATTGAGAGAAAGAAGATGTGCCAGTCTAGCTGAAATGTAGGATGCAACCCTAGAGGTAGAATCTAATATCATGGCTGTAGAAAATCTCAAAGGCCATGCTAATAGGAGGAGGTAGAGAGGTGAGGCTTCTTCTTCCTCTGCTTCATCTTCAGAACCTAAGTTAGATAAAATGACTAAAATGATAGAGTCATTGGCTACTGAGTTATCCAAGCTGAAGGTTGAGCAGAGCTCTAGAAAGGCAAGGCTTCCAAACACATTTGCTCCAAGAAATCCAAATCCATTCAGAAGAGCAAATGAATAATTGCAGATCATTCAAAGGGCAAAAGAAGCCAGTGAGGAACAAAGGGTTAAGGCTCCTTTCTAAAACATAGTCATGGAGGAGGAGCTACTCGAAGAAGAGGATGAAATCCATTGCATGGAAGATAAGGGCAGTGCTACCTTTTTGACATTGGCTGCCTATGAAGAATCATCGCCCCAAGATTAGACCAATCAAGAGTGGGATAGAGAAGTTGTTCTGCAGACTGATGAACATCAAAGATACAATTTGAGGTCAAGAGCAAGCAATGTCAAGGAGAATCCTATACAAAGAGCTATTGTCCCCAAAAAGCATCAAAACACCAAACAGAAAAGGCCAGTAGTTGACCCAATCACCCTCAAAGCACCAGCTCAAGAGGTAAGAGGTCTTGACAAGTCCCCTTCCCCTTTCAGTTTTGAATCAGAATTCCAGAAGTTAAAAATATCCGTGCCTCTGATAGAACTTGCAAAGAGTGAAGTTTTTAGAAAGCCTATCCTTGATGCTCTTGAGCTGAAAGCCATGCAAGCCTCCACTGATTATGTCAATTTGCAAGATGAAAAACTTGCAGTTGTGCTTAGTCCAACGACTAAACCTACTGATGAGAACTTTCCGTCATTTTATGTCTCCTTTACCATTCATGACAAAATCCTCCACAACTGCCTGCTGGACATTGGTGCCAGCCATAATTTGATGCCCAAAGCTGTCATGGAAGAGTTAGGCCTTGATATCACCAGACCTTATCATGATCTATTTTCCTTTGATTCAAAAAATATAAAATGTCCGAGATTAATCAAAGACCTGGATATTACCCTAACTCAACTACCCATGAAGAGCATGATGATGGATATTGTGGTAGCAGATGTCCCCCCTATGTTTGGTATGCTACTTTCTAGAGGGTGGATTAAGAGGCTAGGTGGGACATTACAAAATGACTTATCTTATGCCACTGTCCTAGTCTTTGGAGGGGAAAGCAGAAGACTGTACAGAGAAGCTCAGATGTCCTATATCATTAGTGATGAGAAGAATCCTTCTAATCATCCTATTTACACTGTGGACACTGACTTTGGCACCTGCATTCTCCAAATTGAAGAATCTCAGAAAGCCTCAATGCAGATCAAGAAACCAATAGTCCAGGTCATGGGAGAGCAAGGAAGTCAGGTTTGGGAGATGTTCTTTGATGGAGCATGTTCAAGGGCAACTATAGGAGCAAGGGTGGTGCTGATATCCCCAAAACAAGAAAGCACACATCTGTCTTTTAAGCTAACTTTCCAAGTTACCAATAATATAGTAGAGTATAAGGCTTTGATATTGGGTCTTAACGCAGCTAAAGACATAGGAATCAGAAACATAAAGGTGTTTGGAGATGCTGATCTCATCATTCAGCAAGTGAACAAAACGTTTCAAGCAAAACACCCAAGGCTGAAAGCATATAGAGATGAGGTATGGAGACTTAAAGACTCTTTTGATAGTTTTTATATCTCATATATCCCGAGAGTAGAAAATCAGCTCGCTAATTCCCTTGTTGTGTCTGCTAGCATGTTTATCCCTCCCATGCCTACCAGACTAGTCTATGAAGTGCAGATGAAATATAGACCATCCTTGCCTAATGTCCAGCATTGGAAAGTTTTTGAGGATGATGATGAGGTAAATAGGTTTCTACAAGTCATTGATGAATTCTCTAAAATGCAAATTGATCAAGAGAATGAAAACTTGGAGGAAAACCCCTAGCCCCAGCATATAAAAAAATTGGAAAAGACAACATTGTCCAGCTGCCCAGGAATCATATATCTAAAGGTCTAGTTCCCTTAGAAAAGTTGTTTGACCAGAATGATGTGTCTTATAAGGCTGCCCAAAAGGAAGATCAATCTATAGTCCATAAGCACTATAGTCCATAAGCATAACATAGGGAGCCCAGAACATCCAAGATATATAAATCTGTCCACCCATCTATCTGCTGCCCAAAGTTTTGAGTATTGTAATTTAATGAAGCAATTTGTTGATGTCTTTGCCTGGGAATATAATGACCTAAAAACTTATGATGAAAAGATCATCCTGCATAAAATTCCCTTAGAGAAAGACACCATCCCTTTTAAGCAGAAACTGAGACCCATAAACCCTTTACTCCTTCCTTTGATTGAAAAGGAGATCAAGAAGTTGTTGGTTGCCAAAATCATAGTCCCCCTAAGATATTCAAGGTGACTAGCCAATTTTGTTGTGGTGAGGAAGTAGAGTGGAGAAATCAAGCTCTGTGATGATTTCAGAAACTTGAACAAGTGTTCCAAAAAGGATAATTATCCTTTGCCTAAGATGGAGCATTTGTTGCGGAAAGTCTCAGGAGCCAAAGTGATGTCTTTCTTGGATGGATTTTCAAGATATAATCAAGGTGTTGTACATCCAGATGACCAAGAGAAGACCGCATTCACCACTCCTTGGGGCACTTTTATGTATTCCAAGATTCCTTTTGGGCTGATGAATGTTGGAGCCACCTTTTAGAGAGCTATGGATATAGCATTGGTAGGAGAGAAGGATAAGTTTGTCCTTATCTACCTAGATGATATAACAAGATACTCCAACAGCCACCAAGACCATTTACAGAATTTGAAGAAAGTGTTTCTAAAGTGCAGGAGGTTTGGGATTTCACTCAATCCTAAAAAGTCACAGTTTGCTTCAGAAGAAGGCAAGTTGTTAGGACACATTGTTTCCACTACAGGTGTCAGAATTGACCCAACAAGAGTAAGATAAATACAGACCTTGTTTGTCCCGAGATAAAAAAGGACATCCAATCATTTCTGGGCAAGATAAATTTTGTAAGGAGGCTTATCCCAAATTTTACAGAACTGGTAAAACACATCACCTCCATGTTGAAAAGGGGTCAAAAATCAAATGGACTGATGCAGCAAGAAGATCTTTTGAATCCATCAAGAAAGCTATTATGGAAGTTCCTACTTTGATCAGACCAAATTATAGCAAGGAGTTCCATATATTTTTGTTCGCCTTTGATGACACCCTTGCAGTGGTTTTATTGAAGCATATGTGGAAGGTTTAGAACATCCAGTGGCATTTTTCAGCAAAACCTTAAGGGATGTTGAGCTGAGGTATGATATCATTGAAAAACAGGCATATGCTCTTATCAAATCTTTGAAAGCTTTCAGAATTTACATTCTACATTCCAAGGTAATTGCATGTGTGCCCTTTGCTTCAGTAAAAGATGTCCTAACGTAGCCAGATGTTGATGGAAGAAGGGATAAATGGATTGCAAAGCTTATTGAATTCAACATAGAATTGAAGACCACCAAGCTTGTCAGAGGTCAGGGCCTTGCTAGATTAATGGCTGAAGAAAATTGCAGAATGTTGGACATGAATTTGATAAGCATGAATTCAGAAGATGGATAGACAAAAGAAATAGTTGAACTAGGGTTGAGCCAGTCAATGGTAGAAAATCTAACTTCTTGTGAATAGTATTCTACAATAGCTCAATTTTTACTGAAGCTAGAAGTCCCTTCTGTCTTAAGCTCAAGCCAAGCCATAACCATTAAGCTCAGAGTAGCCAAGTACTACATTCATGAAAACTTGTTGTACTGGAGGTACCCATCTAGAATCCTTCTAAGATGTCTAGACAAAAAATAATCCACAGAAGTTATGCATCAGTTTCATTCCAGTATTTGTGGAGGACATCACTACTAGAAAACCACATCCCACAAGATTCTCAAGGTTGGGTACTATTGGCCCACCTTATTTTCTGATTTCTTTTCATTTGTTAAATCTTGTGACAAATGCCAAAGATTTGAAGGGAAACAATAATTGAAGTCCCTGCCCTTAAAGCCAATACATGCTAGTGGCCCTTTTTAGCAGTGGGGCTTGGATTTCATAGGGGAAATCAATCCACACTCCAATGGCCAGCACAGATGGATCTTAGTAGCCACTGACTACTTCACTGAGTGGATTAAGGCCATCCCTACCAGAAAGACTGATCACCATGCGGTTATGAGGTTCTTGACGGAGAATATCTTCACTAGGTTTGGCTGTCCACATAAACTAGTTACAGAAAATGCAGCAGCCTTCAGGGCAAAAGAGTTGGTGGACATGTGTGACTCAATGGGCATTAAGCTAGTTCATTCCACCTCGTACTACCCTCAAGGAAATGGTCTAGCAGAATCTTCCAACAAAAGCCTAATAAGGATAATTAAAAAGCTGTTGGAAGATAACAAAAAGAACTGGGATTCTAAGCTCAAGTATGCACTATGGGCTGATAGAGTGACCACCAAGAAATCCACAGTGAATTCTCCATTCAAGCTGGTATATGGAACTGAGGCTGTATTCCCAATCAATTAACCCTCGCTATGGCAAAGTTTTTACAAGAAGAGAAGAATGAGGAAGAGGACAAGGAAAAAAGGATTTGTGATTTGGCAGAAGTGCATCAAATCTGGGATCAGCTAGTTGAGAAGTCTGCATCAAATCAAAAGAGAATCAAGGACCTTTGATAGGAAGGAAAAGACAGATAGTTTTCAGGTTGGAGACTTGGTTCTTAAGTGGGATGCATTGAAAGAGAAGAAAGGCAACCATGTGATGTTTGATGCTCTGTGGACCGGACCTTTTGTCATCACTCAGATCCAAGGGAACAATACTTTCATGTTGCAAAGTATGGGAAGAGAGACAGTTTTTGATGGCCCAGGCAATGAAAGATTTTTGAAAATTTATGTTGTCTAAGGCCTCCAGACCTTAATGTTGTAAATACATTGTTTTGATCAATTTTAGTGTGGGATTAATTAGACACCATGCCCAATGGAACACTAGGAAATTTTGCTAATCTGGTTTTCACAGGAAAAGCAATGGTTTGCAGTTCTTGAAACCTCGCAGGGAGGATCTCATCCCCAGAAGGAGCCAATGTTAGCACTACTACATAACTTTGGTTTCCGAAGGTCAGAAATGAGCTTGGTCCTCTTGGTTATGTTTAAAAGGAGCTATTAGCGGTCACTTTCACCTTTTCCTTTGCCCCGCTCATTCTCCCTTCATTGATCCTAAAAAATGATTAATTCCTTTATCGGGTCCAGGTTAAATCACTATTGCAGGTTGCATCCATATGTGTGTAAAGACTACGCCCCTTGGATTTTACTAATGCGATATTGTGACGCGATCTGATCGCATATCACTATATGTAAAGGCCTAAAAAATTACCATAAAAACTTATTCGTATAACCTTGCACGCTCATAAACCCCTCTTTAAATCATAGATGTTGATTTCTGCGCGCCGATCCAATGGCTCCCATCGCACCCGATAAAGCGACTTGCACGATTTCTTCCCCACCGCCCGATCATCTCTGCCGAAGATCCAACAACAACCACTCTCCCTATGCCCACAAAGTGATGGAACGATAGCGCGCGATGGACAACACTTTTTCTCTCTCCTCCACCGCTACTGTTCATGTGCATAATGGAATTGCGCGCCCTCACCCTTTTATCGCCTAACGCCCAAAGGCAGTGAAATCTATACCACTTACCGCTTAATCCTCCATCCCCGCCCAATAACCGCCACACGCCTTCTCCGCCCGATCACCGTTGGATCTATCCACCTGAGATCCAACGGCCCATGTCCATCATGCTCTCGCTTTTTCTGGTATCCTCGCTGGCTCATCTCCGTTGTCTATTCTTCCGATCCGATGGCCGATCTTTTTCCTTCATCCAACCCGTTTATTCGCTAGGCACTCCACGTCCCTTGACTGCTCCATGTGCCTGAAGGATGAAAGTGACCGGCCTACTAGTACCAGTCGTAGTTGCTCCTCAACAACCACATTTAACAAACAATATGGCTGAGGAGGAAAAGGACAAAGCATGAGTAGGTAACTACATTTAACAGTTATGGAACTTCATTGATACGAGCACTCCAGATGCCTGAGAGGACAAAAGAGCACCTGAAAAGATCATATTCATCCATTGAAACAAGAAAACGCACTCAGAGACTCCATCAAGCAATTAAATGTAGTTGGTGGTCAATTATGACCCCTCCATACCTAAAATGGCCAAGTGCCTTTGTAATGAAACTCTATATATACCCAAAAACAAGATGTAATCAGGGTTGATGATTGATGTTTTGATGTAAGGTTCAACTTCTAGAGACTGTAACTATTTTTACACTTGCAACGTCTCGTCTTCATTTTCAGCTAATACAAGCTTCTTTTACTATTATTTGCTCACTTTCCATTTCCCTTCTCTTCCAAGTTGTGCCTGATATGTTGCGTTCTTGAATTCTTGATGTTTAGCATTAGAGTAGTTGTCATCCTATCTCTGTGTTAAATTCTTGTATGTATCAATGAATGAGTTATTCAGGTTTTTCTTCTTCTAGTGCTAGAGAGTTGTCATCCTCTCTATGCATTGGTAGATTAGATTCACAGACTTCTTTACTAGTTGCAGCTCTTGTGCATCTACTGGTGTGGTCAGTATTCTCCATATTCACCCAATCTTAAACTATGAGTAGTTGGTGGTCTAAAGCCTTGTAGTCTAAGGGTGTTCACGCATTTTTGGAGTGAAACGAAGTAGAAGTGGTTATCTGGCTTGGACAAGCATCATTCCTTCCATTCATCCATTTGCAATAATAAGTTGAATTTATATGTTACCAGGCATCTTCGAGCTACAACCTAGGAGAGTTTCTTGGAATCCTAACAGTAATTCCTCCACTTTAATGGGATTCACAATGCCCTGGCCATTAATGCAAAGGCCCTTCCCTTAACACCCCATCTTCTTCAAAAATTTTGATCCAATTCAGGTAGTATGTTTCTAAAAGGCAACGAATTCATCATCATAAAACGAACAAAAAATTGAGGAATCATTTTTTACCTCAACCTTATTATGCTACAACTTTTCCAATGACTCCTCCTTGGCTTGTAATTGATGTTTCAACCTTTGTTTCTCCTCCTCTTCTTTTTATAGGAGTCTCCTTAGTTCTGCATTCTCCACCTAAATTCTTTGGTTGATCTCTTCAAGTTCTTGGAGCCATGCAGCATTTGTTGCCCTCGTTTTTTGCACAACATCTGCTGAAATCTTTGTCTCATCGACCAAATCAGAACCCAAGTCGATAGGTCCATATTTTGCAAACCCAAGTGCTACAATCAAAGTAAGTATGCAGTAGAGGTTCTTCAGCGATTTGGCATGCAGGATTGCAAGCCCGTTCTCACCCCCATGGAGAAAAACTTGAAACTTTCAAAATTTGAAAGGGGGGAAAGGTGGACAACACAACTTACAGATAGTTGATTGGCAGCTTGATTTATTTGACAAATACTTGTCCTGATCTATCTTATGCAGTTAGTATTCTTTCATGTTTTATGCAGGAACCACGAGACAACCACTGGGATGCAGCCAAAAGAGTTCTTAGATATATCCAAGGAACAAAAGATTTTGGTCTTCTTTAGACAAAGACTAAAAATTTTGTACTTGGTGGAGATTCTTATGCCGACTTTGCTGGGAGTATTGATGATCAAGCATCAACATCAGGTTATTCAATGAACATGGGGTCAGTAGCAGTATCTTGGAGTTGTAAGAAACAAGATACAGTGGCCACTTCTTCAGCAAAAGCAGAATACATTTTAGCATGGGAAGCAGCATGTGAAATTGTTTGGTTGTGCTGAATTTTGTAGGACTTGGGCATTTCTCAGACATAAGCTACATCATTATTCATTGACAACCAATCAGCCATCAAACTTGCCAAGAAACTAGTTTTTCATTCAAAGACAAAGCATGTGGACACCAAGTATCATCATATAAGATCTCTCATTGCCAAAGATGTCCTCAAGCCAGTTTATTGTCCTTTCGAAGATCAGATCTCCGATATTTTCACGAAACCGCTTGGCAGAATAAAATTTACTAAGTTGAGGGATGAACTTGGTATCTATTGTAATGTATCTTTGGATCATAGGGGGGAATGTTAGATGATCCAAAAATACAGTTTTATCATAGGTTATAAAATTAGAATAAAATAATTATTAATTTAAGATATTAAATTAATAATTATTATTCTAGAATGTTTAATTATTTAATGGATACTTTTAGAATATAGCATATTTGTAACTAGATATGACTCTCCAAATGTGTCGTATCTTAGGCTCTATTTTAGGAGATTTGTTAGCTAGTTGGTTTTATTAGCATTTATTTGAAATGGACCTTGTTTATTTAATAAGTGATCCATAATTAGAGGTAGTTAGGACATGGAGCTTATAAATAGCTCATTGCAAGAGTGTTTGGTTGTTCGGGTGTAAACTCTTGCAAATCAAATTATGTAATTATTTTTTTTATTAATAAAATTACGTGTCTGAGGACACTTCTGCCATTACTATGTACACCTCTTCCTCAATCATGCCATTAAGGAAGTCCATCTTCACATCCATCTGATGTATCTTCCAACCCATTTTTTTGATAGTGCCAATATAGATCTGATTGACGAGTACCTTGCAACAAGAGGAAAGGTCTCATCATAGTCAATCCCCTCTACCTGTGAAAAGCCATCGACCACAAATTGAGCCTTATGCTTCTCGACACTACCATATGGAGCTTGCTTTACCTTGTAAAGCCAATGAGATCTCACCATTGACTTGTCCTCTAGTCTCGGGACTACATCCCAAACACTGTTATGAAGTATGGAGTCATACTCCTCCACCATGGCATCAACCCAAACCGGTTGTTGCACTGATTCCTTAAAGGAAGATGGTTATATTATAACACATTTGCCCATAAGAGCCATGTATCCAATGTACCTCTTAGGTGACCTCCTCTGCCTGTGTTGAGAAGTGCGTGCTCCCACATTCTCCCATGCATCATCCAATAATTTGTCAGCCTCTCTGGTCCGCTTTCTTCCCTCTCTAGAAGACAATGCCCGAGTGGATTTCTCCACTCCTAGATCCTATGCATGTGTTTGTTCCATATCAATCTGAGGCTCCTACAACTTAGGAGATAAAATCTCCTCATCCACATGTAGCTCAAGCTCCCTCTCAAGGGAAACTCACATGGCATTCTCCTCATCGAAAGTGACATCCCTACAAACCATTATCATCCAGCTAGTCGACAAGTACACCTGATAGTTGTGAGGTGTATAAGTGTACCCCAAAAATATCTGCAACTCTACTGTTAGCTCAAGCTTCTTCTATGCATATTTGGTCACATGGAAATATACCAATGACCCAAAAATCCCGAAGTGACTAAGATCTAGCCTCTTACCGGAATAAGCCTCCTCTGGTGTCTTCATCTCAAGTATCCAATGTGGGCTATGATTCCGAACATAAACCATTGTGTTGCATACCTTAACCTGCAAGTGTAGTGATAGGCCATGATCATGCAACATCACCCTCACTGCCCCTACTATGCTTATGTTCTTCCTCTCGGCCACCCCATTCTCCTGAGGGATATGGAGTGACGTTAAGTCTCATTTAATCCATTTTGTTGCACAAAAGTTCTTAAACTTGTTTGAGACATACTCACCACCATTATCACTCTGTAGAGATTTAACCTTCTTTCCCGACTCTTCTCTGCCAATGCTTTAATCTCACAAAATTTTGTGAAAGTTTGATCCTTTTTCTACATAAAAAATATCCAGCATTTTTAATAAAATCATCAACAAATATAATCTAATACTGGTGTTTGGCCATGGATTCTTTCGAGAATGGTCCACACACATCTAAATGGACTCGGTCTAGAATAGCCTATGCTTGACTATCTCTGTTGCGAAAGGAAGACTTGGCGTCTTTTCCCAAAGTACACCCCTTGCATGTATCAACTTTATCAAGTGTAGTTTTGGGAAGACCAGTAGAGATTTGCTGAAATATCTTCAAAGCCCCATGATGAAAGTGACCTAATCGCCTATGCGACAACTCGCCAACTTCTCGGCCCTGTACCCTTTCTTATTTTCAAAGTAACACACTCCTCTACCTCCAACTTATAGAGATTCTTCACCAGAATCCCTATCTTCTTTACTTGAACCGTAGCTATGTGTTGAAGGAACACATTTCCTTTCGAGAATATCACATCATAGCCTCTATCCGTAAGCATGGAAACAAATAGCAAGTTCTTGTTCATCCCAGGTGTTATCACTTAAGAATTCTAATGCCAAAATTTCTCACATTAGTTTGATGGTAAAGGGCGGTGCTATTCTAAGTTTGATTTTTGTTTTCCTTAGAGTCTGAGTCTTAGGAGTCTTGAGTCAACTATACATTCTCATTCATCACCTGTCTCATAGCCATGTGTCAATTTTGTTCAAAAGTTACTATGTGCCACAAAGCCCTTTTAGGTGATTTCGTAGCGCATGTAGTCATTTTGAAGTGTTTTCGCAATGCATAAATCATTTTAGGAAATCGAGCAAGAGAACCTGCTACATGTCCCTTTTCCCCTTTTGTAGCATCCCTGAGGACTCTTGTCAATGATGGAATGATATCCTTTGCTAAAACCTACTCAGCAATTTGGGCATCTAATAGAAGACTAGCCAATGCATTGATTGCCATTTCTACGTCATATGCCTGTTGATGATGTGCTTATTGAATGTCTTCATCACTGTGGTATAGTTGTTGCTTTGGTAAATTTTTGGCTTCTACTGATCTAGACAATGTAACATCATCAGAGTGAAACAAGGTGGAGGTCCTACTATTCCAACATGGGCAGTCCTAGCTGACTTGCCTAACAGCTTGAAACCATTGGTGAAGAGCTTGGCCATTGGACTCCCACCAGTTCAAGAAAAGGAAATTGAGGTTCTTTGGAGATAGTTCCAAGACCAGTCTATAGTTCTTGGAGATTTGGTGATAGAAATGCCAAGATGTATTGTTGCTCTGGCAAACCGAGTCATATATTCTTCTAGCTTAGAAGTGAAAGTTGGAGGAACCACTTTTCTTATTTGTGCTGCCGAGGAACACAAGAAAATAGCGTTGGATACTCTTAATCAATTCAAGCACAGATTATTCACTCTCTTGTGCACATGACGAAGCATGCTATGAAAATGAAGGATTTGACAGACGATAAATTTGAAGAAGAATGAAACTCTAAAAAGGAGGAACTTTGTCTCCTTGTTTTTACTAGTCAACTTCTAAAAGAGTTTCTGAGCAGTTGAAAACTCATCTCTGATACGTGAAAGAGGTTTTCATTCCTAAGATACTACAGTACAAAAACCTCTTCCACTTTCTTCAAATCCATTATGATCTAGGAGAAATGAAGGACCAAAGTTGCGCTACGAAACTGCTGTAGGTGCAGTTTTTCACAAGCATATTTTTACGCTTGTTTTCAAAGACTCATTCTAGGCGATAGGAAATATGTTTCAAAAAACCAAGAGAGGTTTTTGTTCAGCATGGATTGGTTCACATAGGCCTCCTTCAGTTTTTCTAAATACGTTTTTTGTGAGAAGTTATGAGCTTTGTCCCAAGACCTATTTTTCAACCAGAACAGAAGCTTATATCTCATGTCATCTTCACTTACCGTTATATCGGCAATGCAAGAAAAATGAGGCGAGATACATCAGAATGGTTAACAAACCTGAGATCTGGGATCAAATTCATGAATAAACCAATTGAAGACTTAAAGATATAGTTAATCCAGCAGAAAGAATTTCCTTAAAGAAATCCCACTTCAAGTAAGGCTATGTTTCAAATTTTGATGGTTTTGCTTGGTATAATCTTTCTTGAAGAATCATACATTTCCATTAAGTATTGAAAGGCCTTGGAGTAGTTGAAAGAATGTTTAAATAGCAAAGGGCTCAAATAGCAAAATTTTGGGTTGAAACTGTGATTTTTGGAACAACACAGCAGTTTCGTAGCGCGCTACGAAACTGCTGAAGATGATGACTAATGCTCAGCAGTTTCGTAGCGCGCTACGAAACTGATGTAGCTACATAATTTAAACTCAGTCAAACGATTTTGAAAGACCGAGGGAAAAATTTTGAAAAAGGAATATCTTCAAGGGATCATCTAAAGGTATCAACTTTCAACAAGGTCAAGGCAGGTGGAGGAAACTTATATTAAAATCCAACTCTAAACTTTTTGTTATAAAGTGATCACATTTACTACAGTCCAAGATATGTCAAATAGCTTGGAGGAGCTTTTGTCTTCACACATGGAAAAGGTTGACATCACATCCAGGACGTGGCATTCTGATATATTTTGTATAATCAAAGATGAAGGGCATGGTTCATTGGATTCGAATATCTTTGAGGAAAACCAAAGGCATATAAACAGGGCAGTTCCCTATTTTTTAGGGAAAATGGAGAAGATGTAATAGTAAGGGCCAGCAAAGAGCTTTAAAAATCCATCAAGGCTAAAGATGAAGGAAACCACTTGTCAGAGAATGAATCTTGATTGTAATAAATGTTATTTTCAGCGTGATGTAGAATTAGAATCCTAATTGTTTTAGGTTTCTATAGTTGTCAATTAATAGTAAGTTTCTTTTAATAGTTAGTTTAATATGTCAATAGGTGTCATGATAAGGAGAATTCGAGTTCCCCTCATGCTTGAGGAGGAATATCAGTTAGGTAGAAGAGCTCTATATATAGGAGAAAGAGCAATGTAATAAGGGTTGGAAATTTATTTTAAAAAGCTCTCATATTTGGCTTATGTAAAGACTCTGTTTTAGTAATACAAGTTTGGCTTTGCTTCTCAGGATTCATGAAGGATTTGATGTTCAGAATGTGTTGTATTTTTCTTTTCCTAATATTTGCAGTGGTATGAATGTGTAATCACTTAGAATTCACTTATGGTGCTCTAACTTCCTATATACATTCATAGACTGTGTGGTCCTATATGTTTTGGTATGTTCTGAATGTGTTGAATGTTGAATGCCCTAACTTCTATGTCAGGTTGAAACCATTGTCGTATTGAAATGATGTTGACTCCATAAGCCCAATGGATAGATTTTAATTGTGTTTCCACCATTCATATTTTATATTTGTTTCACAAGATTTAGCCATCTTAACTATAATAAAAAACATTAACCCTTTGAGAGAGCCCTCTCTGGTTGGGGAGGCTAAGCCTCAGCCTAAAGTAGGTTTGAAACAGTTACTTGAAGTCTTCCTGGTCTGCAGCCTTCCAGGGTCAGATTTTGAGATAACACCAGTTACATACGTAACACTCTTCAAGGTGAGTGGATCCCAATGCTCCCTCTGAAAAGTAACCGTGCCCAATCCAGTAACACTATACTTCTTGTCGTCACCCATCTCGATATGCATCTAGAGATATTTCTTCTCCAGGTCACTAAATAACTCTTTGTCTCTAGTCATGTGGAATGAAGCTCCGTTATCTAAGTACCATACACTTCCCATCATTGATGACAACATGCATGCAGTGAGGGAAAAGTGCAATTCGAATTGAGAGGCCAAAGCCTCACTCACTCCTCCTCCTGAGGACCTCTTCTTCGACTTCTTAAGTGGAAAATTTGTAGAAAAATGGCCCAGTTCATGACTATGAAAGCACTTAACTTTCATCATGTCTTTCTTCTAACCTCCATGACAAGAATCCAATTTGTAATGGGAATCTTTGCCTTTCCCATTCTTCATCTTAATCGCTAAGGCACAATTCTCTTCATCATTAGTATTTGATGAAGAACCATCCCTGGCGTTTCTCCTAATCTCCTCCTACATCAAATCCAACCATAGTCATTCCCAATTTGGCATCTTCTCCCAACCCTTGATAGAGCCCTAATAACTATGCCAACTCTTTTGGATTCCTAGAAGAGCAAGACTCACCATATCATCCTCGGCAACCATGATTCCAACACTTCCAAGTTCATCATGACGCCGAGTGAACTTGGTCAAGTATTTTGGAATCATCTTGCCTTTCTCCATTTTAATTTTTCGAAGTTTGTCCTTCAGTGCCAATTTCCTTTGGTCACTATTGTTTTGATACAAGTCCATCAATTTTTTCCACATAGCATACAGAGTTTCCTTGCCATGGAGACTCGAGACAATGTGGTCTCGAACTCCCTCAAGGATTATCCGCCTCACCTTCACCACACACTTCTTCCATTAAGCCAAATTATGTGCATATGATGTTGTTGGCTTAGGAATTTCTTGATCAACGAATTCCTTCAAGCCATTATCCTCTAGCATAGCCTCTATTTTGTCCCTCCAAGCTATAAAATTTGTGTTTCCTTCCAATGCATACTCAAGCCACAAACCGTAGAACACCATCTTCCGATCCTGAAGTATGTATTGCAAATTCAAATTTCACCTGTAAACCAAAACTCAAAACTTAGAAATCTCCTCCATTATATTGTTTACAAGCTAACTGAAGCCAAATCCTTAGCTTATTCAACAGCTCTCCAAGCCTCTAATCTCTTGTGTTCATTCCTAGGATGAATAGCTTTTATTTAAAGGGAATTCATGCTTCCAAAACTACACAATCCAAACATAGGATCAATCTCTAATGCATGCATGATATTTATACTCTAATAAATAATACCATTGATAGTACATTGTCCCTGCACTCTAGTCTCAACTGGGTATTTCTCTGAAATGACATGCATGAGTTTCACATGAGGGAATCTTCAGTTAACTAGAGTAGCACTAGTGGATGCATTAGTGCACCAACTGATAGTTAGTCCTCTATTAGTTCCAAAAACAAATTGGAAATAATTTAACTGAACTTAACTCAGTAAACTGAATGATCTAATTTCCAACTCAATTTAAACTTATACTAGACCCCTAAAACTTAGGGAGAACATATACATGACTACAGAAATATTTCCAACTTGAAATTCCTAAGATAATTAAGTAATTAAACTTAATTAACTATTTACAAGTTGCTATCAGAATAGAATTCGATTCTAATTCATAGTTTAATTCAAAGACAAATTAAGCTGGAATTTCTTGTTGCCATTTCTCAACACATCTTTCTCATGCTTCCCCCTACTTTCAATATGTAAAACCCTCACATTAGCTTCATCAAGAGTTTTAGATTCAAATAATCACAATGAATGACACAAATAACCATGCAATGAGTCAATATACTTCATAAATGTTTCAGGAGAGTCTAATGGAAAATTCAATGCTAATGCTTGTTTCCTAAACTCCGGTGAAATTTTGAACATTTTTTCCTTTACTTTGTTTCAAATGTTTCCATTCCATCGTGGCCTTCTGTCAATAACCCAATGGGTAAAACTCTCCCCTTAAAGCAGAATCTAACTTGAACCAAGATGAAATAAGTTTATGACTATTCTTACCACCTTTCTACAGCTTTCCTTCCCGCCAGACAAGAGCAATGCCACTTAATCGAAGGGATGCTAGTTGGATCTTGGCTTCATCCTCGTTGATTCATTGTCTGTGGAAATATTCTCCACTGAACACATGAAAATCAAACTTGACATCCAACTCAACAAATGGTTTTTTAGATGCATTCCTACGATGTTTGTTATAATGGTGAGAAGAGGAAGAAGAATAACTTTCACTAGAGTACAAAGAGGGAGGGGGCTCTTCTCCTCCACCTTCATGATTTACCGAGGTATGATCATCTGGTTCTTTCTCCTCTTACTTCATTTTTTTCTCATATTCTGCAAATATTTTGTCCACTTTCTCTGTCATGGTGTAGAATGCCTTGTGATAATTTCACTCTTCCTCCAATTGAGCATCTTTGTTTGCTATTTTCCTTCTTCATGTTGCACACCCCTCTTTGTATCAAAGGACTTAAGTTTTCCCTCATCTCTTTGGAGATTTCCCCTAGTTATCATACACTTGCAATTCAGATCAATAGAAGACCCGCTATGATACCAAACTTGATCCCAGTATTTTCACTTCAAATATGCATACATAATTGCATTTAAAAGGGCATGTAACCATAAGATGCATATACATAAAAGAATCATAAATAAATGACAACCATGAGAACAAAAGACGCAACAGATTGATAACGGAGTTCACCTAGTGTGGGTTATGGCTTCGGGCCCTGCTCAATGTGGGGAGGCCTCTTTCATTAATCTTCAGGAAAATAAAATCACATGCATGTACAAAAGGAACTTTATACCTCGACTTCCTGGGATGGCATGAAAATGAAAACCTCTGCTGAAGAAATGGATTGCACCATTGAAATCCTGGCGTGAAATCGTGTCAAATGACTGTAAACTCAACCCCTTTCTATTTTGGTCAAAATCTGGACCGTCAGGAATCTCAAAGGTTCCTTCTCGGTTGTTGATTGTAATTTTTTTGTGCAGATGACATATCTGACTTCACCACTCCGCTCCCTACAAAAAACTAAGTAAAATGATTTTAAAGTTGACCTGGTTCTGAAACAGTAAAAATTTGGCTCTTAGGGAATCTTTTAGATTCCTCTCTACAATTTGACTAAAGATCTGCTACTTAGATGATAAATTTGATCACACTATCAGAGTCCTAGCAAAAATCTAGTTCGTTTGAGTATAAACTTGGTATGAATTTGACACTGTCAAATTTTGGCCCCAAGGGAATCTAAAGATTCCTCATTGATGTTGCATAAGAATATTCCTTGAAATAATCCTTAGCAGAGTATTCTTTAGCGGAATATTCCTATCTCGAAAATTTTGTCCCACTTGGGCTGGTTTCCATATGTTTCGTTCAATCCTCACTGGGTGAATGAACAAATCGTTTTATATAAAAAAAAAATGTAGTGGAATTTACAAAGAGAAGCTCATTGGGTTGTTGGTAGAGAGGCTAAGTTAGAGGGTGAAGGTTTGGGGTTCAAACCCACGTGCCCCCCATGTTTATTCAGTTTGTTGGTAGTGTTTTGGTGCAATGTTATTTCCTTTTAGCAGGTTGTTGTAACGGGTTTTTGCACAGTGTTTATATTTGGGGCTGCCCAAGTGGTGGGTCACCTAAACCAGTCTAGCGGGTTCAATCCTTGTCAGCCCCTCTCCATATGGCATAACCATTTATGGTTGGGTGACAGGTCTACCCACAATGGTCCACCCCTATTTAATATATATAATAGCTGGTGGGGTGAGCAAGTCTGCCACGCTTGGACTGCCCCTTTTTTTATTATTTTTTTGTTTTAAAAAAATAATGGGAAAAACATTTCAACTGGTTTTTTTGGAAGTTATCGGTTTTTTTAAGTAGGTGACAATTTTGCTAGTTTTGGCCACCAAAAACCATCACATCAAAGTGCCAAATTGTTTCCTCGTTAATTTCCACCAAATTTCGTAGCTACGCTAGATTTAGCCATGCTCCAAATTTAGTTGGCACTCCTGCCAAATTTAATTAGGGGCCTAGTTTGAACAAAACTTTGACTGGCCATAAATTTCACATACGATGTTGGATTGAGTTGTTGTTTATGCCATGAGAAATCTTGAAACAAGATCTTTGATATGACCCTAGTATAATTGAAATCCAATAACTTTTATTTTTTAGCATTTCCTGAGCTCTCTTTGACCACTAAGTGTTTCTAGAGCCACCTGGATCAAGGAGAGAGACCCTTGGGATTCACCTTCCAAGGTCTCTTCATTTTATTATTTTATATTTGCATATTTACACCATATTTTCCCAATCCCAAAGGATTAGGTGTCAAAATTACCCCTCTTAATCTAAAGGGGTGTTTGTAAGTCCAAACATCATTCTAAATATTTCAAACTTTTCTCTTCCAAGCACTTTGGTCAAGATGTCTGCAATCTACTCATTTATGGAACATTGGTGTAGGTGAAGAGTCTTAACCTCAAGATAGTATAAAATAAAATGATACTTTTTATTTATATGCTTGTTTCAATCATGGAATTTTGGATTCTTGGTTAATTTTATTTCAAAAGTATTGTCAATTAAAAGAGTAGAGTGCACTTGTTTCTCTTGCAAATATTCAAGAATTTTTCTCAGCCACACAATCTCATTGGTTGCTTCTGCAACTTCCACATATCCTTCCTTTATTGTGGAATCTATCGGAATTGATTATTTGTGTGACCTCTAAGAGATAAATCCTAATCCAAGACTCATAACATAATCTAAAGTAAATACTCCATTTTTCTTATCTCCATTAAAATTTGAATCATAGTATCCACTCAAGATGAAGTCATCCACCTATGTATATTTGAGCCCAAAGTCTTGAGTTCCCTTCAAGTACCTTAGAACTATTTTTGCAGTAAACTAATGACCCTCACAAGGTTTTCACATAAACCTAGAAAGGATTCCATCAACAAATGAAATGTTTGGTCTAGTAGTAGTGAGGTATTTAAGACTTCCTGCGAGTTGTTTATACTTAGTTACATCCTCCAATTAATTTCCTTCTTTGGATGCGAGTTTTAAATTGTGTTCCATTGGAGTGGAAAAAGGATTACATTCAACCATGCCAAATTTTTTCAACAAATATCCAATGTAATTCCTTATAGAGAGGAATATAAACTTTTGATGTTGGGTTACTTCAATACCCAAAAAGTAGTGAACATATCCCAAATTTGTCATCTCGGACCCTTTCCTAAATTATTTCTTTATGTATGCAATATAGTTTTCATTATTCCCTGTCATCAGTAGATCATCTACATACACCAAAACATAGACAACAATTTTGTTAACTTTCTTAACAAATCAAGTTGCACTAACAAGATAAAAGTGTTTGAGATTTAGTTTTAGAAGGTGCTTAGCCAATTTTTCATATTAGGCTCATAGCACTTGTTTGATTCCATACAAGGATTTGATAATCATGCATATTTTATGGTCCCCCCCCATCACAACAAAACCTTATGGTTGAGACATAAGCACATTTTCTTTCATACATTTGATGGACTTTCCATCCTTTCT
>APFE031490797.1:29827-44462 GCA_000404065.3 Pinus taeda | reverse complement strand
CTTAAGGATAATGCTTTGCCTAGGGGTCTAGTTACGTTAGAAGAACATTTTGAATTTAATGATTTAGAAAAAAAGCCAAAAATGGAACCCACGGGGGAAAACATAGAAGAATGCAATATACGTAGTGAGCAGAATCCCAAAATGATAAAACTCCTAAAATCACTTCCTATTGTCACAAAACAATGATACATAGTTCTTTTTTAAAAGTTCATAGATGTCTTTGCCTGGACCTATGAGGATCTAAAAGCATATGACACTAGTGTCATACAACATAAAATCCCAATCAAGGAACATAAAAAACCATTCAAACAAAAAATTTGTAGGATAAATCATGTCCTAATGCCTTTGGTTGAGAAAGAAGTTAAAAGGATGTATGATGCTAAAATCATGCTTCCTCTTAGATACTCTAAATGGGTGTCTAACAGTGTGCCTACTAGAAATAAAACCGAAGAAATCAGATTGTGTATTGATTTCAGAAATCTTAATAAGGTTACTCTTAAAGACAACTACCCCTTACTTAAAATGGACCATATATTGCAAAAGATAGTAGGGTCTAGTAGAATTTCCTTATTAGATGGTTTCTCAGGTTATAACCAAGTCTTAGTGCATCTTGGTGATTAGGATAAAACTGCCTTCACTAGTCCATGGGGAACTTTCGTGTACGTGAAGATGTCCATTGGGTTAATGAATGTTGGAGCCACTTTCTAGCAAGCAATGGATATTTCCTTTACTGATGAAATTGGTCATTTTATTGTGATTTATCTAGATGACATCATTATCTATTCTAAAACTGATGAGGAACATTTATCACATCTGAGAAGAGTGTTTGACAAATGTAGAAGGTTTGGCATCTCACTAAATCCTAAGAAGACACTGTTTGGACTTGAGGAAGGAAAACTTCTTGGTCACATTATTCCCAAGGATGGGATTAGGATTGATCCTAGTAAAATTGAAGCAATATTAAAAATCATTCATCCAAGAAACATCAAATAGATTCAATCTTTTATTTGAAAATCAATTTCCTAAGGATATTCATTCCTAACCTTGCAGAACTTCTTAGAAACATAACAAACATGCTTAAAAAGGATTTAGACATCAAGTGGAATATTGACGCTAAACAATCCTTTGACTTAGTTAAATAGGCATTGACCAAAGCACCACTGTTGATTAGCCCAAATTTTACAAAAGATTTCATAATCCTCTCTTCTACTTCTAAGTGCACTATTGCAGCAGTCTTACTATAGAAAAACAATGAAGGTTTTGAACAACCTATTGCATTCTTTAGTAAAGCTTTAAGAGATGCATATTTGAAATACAACATTATGGAAAAACAAGCCTTTGCATTGGTTAAAGCAATAAAAGATTTTAGAGTATATATTTTGCATTCCCATATTATTGCTTATGTCCCTAATTCAGTGGTCAAATACATTTTGATGCAGAATGGACATGATGGAAAATGAGGAAAATGGATTGTTGTCTTTCTTGAGTTTGACTTAGAAATCAAGCCCACCAAGTTAATTAAAGGTCGGGGACTAGCCAAATTGATGGTTGAGTCAAATTTCCATGCATTAGACATTAACTTGGTTGATTCATTAGATAATCAAGAGGAACAAGTGACTCCACAAATTGATGAGGAATTTCTAAACTCACCCTGGTATGCAAACTTGCTTTATGTATTATTTAATTTAAATGCTCCTCTTGGTTTGACAAAAACAAAGGCAAGATTTCTGAAATTAAAAGTAGTTAAATTTTGCATTATAGATAATGTTTTGTATTGGAAATATGTTGGGGGTATTTTACTTAAATTATTGTTAAAGGATGATGCAGAAAAATTCATGCAGGAATTCCACGAAGGTGATTGTGGTAGACATCTTTATTGGAAAACCATTGCAATAAAATCCTTAGAGCTGGTTTCTTCTCGCCTACACTTTTCCCTAACATTCACAAACAAGTCACCTCATTCCATAAATTCCAGATTTTTTGAGGGAAAGCGAAAATTATTTACTTTTCCATTAAAGCTTATCTCTATTTAAAGCCCCTTCCAACAATGGGGATTGGACTTATTGGTGAAATTCATCCCCCTTCCTCTACACAACGTAAGTGGATTCTTACAGCCACTGACTACTTCACCAAATGGATAGAGGCCACCCCTTCCAGAGTTGCCACGGATGTTGTTATTATTAAATTCCTTGAGACTAATATCCTCTCCAGATTTGTTTATCCTATAAAACTCATTACTTATAATGTTACAACATTTAAATCTAAGGAAATGGTTGAATTTTTTCATAAATACCACATTACTTTGGGACATTCAATAGCTTATTACCCTCAGGGTAATGGGTTGGCTGAATCCTCAAATAAAATTTTGGTAAACATCATCAAAAAGTTGTTAGAAGACAACAAAAAATATTGGCATAACAAGTTGGTCAATGCACTTTGGGCTGACAGACTTACTACTAAAAAATCAATTGGCATGTCACCATACCAATTGGTATATGGAATGGATGTTGTTTTTCCATCCTCCTTAGGAGTTATAGTCATGAAGATCATTCAAGAAGTGCAAGTTGAACCCAATGATGTACAGAGAAGGATCAATCAAACTATCCAGTTAGAACAATCCAAAGAGGAAGTATATAACAAGACCCAAGTTATTCAGGAAAATATTAAAAAGATCTTTGACAGAAGAACAAATGTTGGTGACTTTAACATTGGGGACAAAGTTTTGAGGTGGGATTCTAGGAGAGAGGATAAAGGCAAACATGGAAAGTTTGATAATATTTGGAAATGGACATATATTGTTTATGCTTTCAAGGGAAATAATGCATTATTCCTTAAAGAGCTAGATGGAGCAAAGATACCTGGAGGTCCTGTCAATGGCAGGATGCTGAAGCACTACTTTTCTTAGCCTACAAATTTTTCTTATATCATTGTAAATATCATGGTATTTATGGTTTTGATTTGTTAACTTATTAACAAAGGTTGAAGCCCACAACGAAGGCCCTAACCCTGGATTGATGAGCTACCAAAAGTATCTTAAAACAGCGAGAGAAATCAAATGAAGACATTACAGACATGGAGTACTTAAGGCTACTGATCATATGTTCTTGATACTTCACTTGGAGAAGTGCCATCCCCAGCTGGAGCCACTGTTAGGGTCCTATAAATTATAGGATCTCAAGATGATTGAGTATTTTGTATTTGTAATTTCATATTGTGCATAAATTTAAATATTCAAATCATTTCCAAATATATATATATATATATATATATAATATATATATATATATATTATATATATATATTATATATATATTATATATATAATAATTATTATATATATAGATATTATATACATATACATCTATACCATAATATATATGAATATGAAAAGAGGGTATGTTAAGAAAAAAGAAAAAAAAAATAAGAACCCCACAAAAGAAAAAATAGAAATAATTTGGAAAGTGTTGCAAGTATAAATGTCGTTACTGGTAAGTTAGTTATTTTAGCTCATTATCAAATAAGATTGTGTGCAAGTTGTTTTTGAATGCCACAATGACTATTCAAATCATATAGTTTAATCATGATTGAACACATTTCAATTTCTGTTGAATAGGTTAGTGAATAAAGATTTACCAAACAGTTTAATCTTGGTAAATCAGTAGCTAGGTATAAATAAAATTGATTCAACAGTTTAATCTGAATCAATAGCGAAATAAGTGATAGAATAGGATAGATTTTCATTAAAAAAAGTGATATGGGTCTGCTAGTTTAAATTCACCCTGCAAAAGAAGAAGAGGAAAAATGTTAGCTTAGAAAATGAATTGAAATGAGAGGGTAGGAAGAAATAGAATGGTAATTCAGGAAAAGCATGAAAATTTTATCCTAAGTCAAATTTTAAATATATTTTCATGTGTAGGAGAAAATAAAAGGGATAAAGGTTTTATTCTAAGGTTTGGTATATCGAAAGATATTTGGTACATTTTTCCATTCTTACTAATTTTCACTACCTTACAATCATTCCTTCGCTTATATATTTCGTTCATTTCCCTACCCCACCATATGTCCATCACATCACGATAAAGCGTCTCCACCTTTCACCTCATCCAAACTCCCCATTTCATATCCAAAAGCTAATATTATGTTTCACCCCCCCTCTCACCATTTGAACTTTGCTGTGTGGGGGGGGGGGGGGGGGGTTCTGAAATGGGTGGTATTAAAGCCTGGACCCACAGCAACGTGGCACCATGTTATGTTTTCACACCACCCTTACCGAAACCATTAACCACCTCAGGCTCCCTTCAAAAACGGTTTTCTTCGCCGCACAAAACCACCATCTATCTGTTACACTCCCTCCAATCCCCTCTCGCCACCTCATTTATCTGTTGCTCTCGCTAATCACATCCACTGCATCCAAATCAACCCGTTAAGTAATTTAATTACTTAACCGTTAATGTAATAGACTCGCGCCATCATCAACGGGAAGCCTGAAAACTATATAGTCCCTCCTTTCACCCATTCACGGGTTACCAATATCATACTCTACTAATACCATTTTTCTGTGATGGGTTTTCCAATTCAAATCACAATAGTTTGACTCGGACGAGGATCACACCAACGAACTGCCTTTCAAAACAGTGCCTCTATTTTCCTGTCTTCTTGAATCCGAGTCCATCTCTGCACCTTGTAAACCTGCACAGTTAAGTTTTTACTAGTGTTCTCACCCTAATCCGAACATGCCTCCTAAAGATAAGAGACTTGAATAACCTGTAAGTCCTCTTATCCACCCTTCAATTTATTTTCATCATATACCTTTGGTGGACAGGGATTACAAAATCCATGAAATATTATGTGAGTTTGAATTATTTGAAATGTATTGTTGGCTTGAAGACAAATTCATTGATAAGTCTAACGATATTGGACTATGGGAATCCAATTTTCCCCATTACATCTTTCCCCTCATCCACAGTGCCCCTGAATTTGTTAGGAAATTTCATGCTTGTTATGTACCCAACCAAAGAGTTATTATTTCCCCTACAGGAGATTGGTATCTTTACCAAAATTACACAGATCTAAGGATATATGGGTGTGAACTCGCTCCTTACAAACTACCAAATTCCTCCCAATGAGGATTTTTTTCTCTAGAATACATCAGGCAAATGCTCAATGTTGATGAGAATCATTTTGTGTATGCCAAGAAGAAATCTCAATTCAAGATCAAAACACAAATAGGACCTTTCATTTGTGATATCAAAGCAGCAAGGGAAGAAGCAGACAAATTGTTGAAAGAAATGCAATTCAGCCTTAGTTTTACATGGTCATATGATCCATTAAGTGTCATATCCATGTTAAGGGTAGAAAACAAATCTACAAATTATCTTCATACATTCAGAACAAATAATGAGAGATACAAGAACCAGATAGAATGGACTGAAAACACTCTGCAAGAGGCAGAGGAGCAATTGGTGTCAACTTCAACATAACAGACTCCCGTCACACAGGAGAAAGCAACAAAAAGGACTAGAGAAGAAGAGTCACCTTTAGTGATTGATACTCCTAGCGAAGACTTCAAAATCATATACAGGAAGAGAACTAAGCTCAATCCCAAAGTAAACCTAAGAAAGGATTCAAGTCAAGAAGATATTATCACCACCAAAGAGACACCTATTTCCTCACAAGTAGGTGATCAAACTACACTTTCTCCTACCACCTCGACAGCTTCATAAGATCAGCAACAAGTTATGCAAACCGATACATCTACCATAGAGGAGACATAAAAGAGCATATTTGATATATTCAAGGAGATTAAATTGAGAAATGAAGCTTTGAAGGTCAATGCATATAATCAGTTCTGGAATCAGACTTTCAATTCTCAAAGTAGACTGTTGTCAGCCTTTGACTCTGAGAAAGGCAAAATGCAGATGACTTTTCTCCAAGCACAGATCCCACAATCCAAGGTAGCATCAAACTACAAAAAGACTTCATTTTAATTTGACATAAAAGATATACATCCCATTGATCAAATGGATATGCACAGACAAATTGGTCAAATGATTTCATCTACACTCACTAACATTGCTATGTGTTTTTCCAAATTATAGGTTTCTTTAGCTAATGTTCAGTCACAATTGAAGATGGAGAAAGTCTCTGCACTTGCTAAAGACACAAGAATCAAAGCTTTGGAGAACTTGGTAATCAAGGTAGGATATGATCATTCCAATATCAATGTTGTAGAAGAGATCATAAGAAAGAAGAATACTGACATAACAACATTGAAGAAATAGAGTCACAAAAAACAGACATGACGAAGCTCATCATGGAAGCAAAATGTATAGTTGAAACAAATGGAAACCGAGATGGAAAAAATAATCAAAGAAAAGGAGCAAGCTACAAGAATGTCTATTGTCCCTTTGGAAGCCATACCTCTTACAACAATTCCTACATCGACATCTTCTACATCAAACATAGGGAATACTGCAAATCAGCTAGCTAGCGCAGTGGAGAATGTCTCTCCAAACAGAAGAAATTAAAATATTGCATGCTCAAGTTAATGTTTTGCAAGACTAGAAGGCAAAGATTGAAACTTTCCATGCAGCAAAGCTACAGAGAGCTGAGAAGTAGATAGAAAGATGGTAGAAGTCCATAAGTGAATCCTCCTTTGGCCACACACTGGGTCAAGTTAAGGAAATTATATGGACCAATATAATTGAAGCCATGGGTGAAATATGGTCATGTATTCAGATTATATTTGAGCAGAAAGAGTTGATTGAGAGAGCTAATGAGGCCATTTCCTCAATTAACAATGTGTTGGGAGATATGCCTACCACAGCCAACAACATCATCAAGTTTCTAAATTACAAAAATAGATACGATTTGGATGATTTGGGAGTAGATGATAGGACAGGGAAAACCTTGGAAGTGAAGAAAGTTCTTACAAATAAAAATTTGATTGTGCGGCTTAAAGAAAAATGTCACAGTTTGGACATAGCAGTCAACAGGTTTTTCAGCAAAATAGAGGCTTTAACAAAGAGGGGCATGCCTTCTTTATTTGTAATTAATGACAAACTGATAACCATGGAAGATTATATGAGGAAGATTAAATACATTGCAAGGGATGCTGCTAAATTTTTCCCACATTAAAGGTGCTATGATAGGGAGAGCTCTTTTAGAAACTGTCAGCAATGATATTTTCATTCAGCATGAGATAAAACATGTTTTCGTGGTAAACCCCACATTTTCTCAATATACCGAGGTAGATGAGATCTACTGTAAGGCAACAAAAATCACCATCCCAGATGAGGAGCAGTGGGATAAATTGTGTGAATTTCAAGAGTAAAGGAAAGATCACCTACACCCAGCGCAACATCCAAATCGTAGTAACTCAGCAACTATTCTCCATGAAAATAGTGCTAGACGTCCAGATCACTTCACCAAATTCACCTCTTTTGGTCACATTAGTCAATAATGTTATTTTGTAATAAATAATAGATTGCCATGTCGATGTGGCATTCATTGTAATCCTTCTAGAAATTTAGTTTAAATACTTCATTCATTCGAAGTATTGTGGGTCAATTCCTGATCATTGTGATTTTTCTTATTGAGCATTGTACTTTTTGCATGCTCATGGAGTGTCATTAGTACAAAGACTTTCTCAGGATTATTGTGTTGTAATTTACTGGTGATGTTTTTCCTATTGTAATATTTGTTTCCATTATTTTTCTCTACCTCATAGTCATCTGAAAATCTAATTGTAAAACAGGAAATGTGAAAAATAAGATTTGTTAATTGAACACCTTATTCAGACTGTTTTTACAATCTATATGTTTTCCTTCTGAAGTCTGATTGAAAATTTCTTAAATGATTTTCGATCATTACTGAAAAAACCTCTTCTTCAATTCATTATTCACTTTAAATATCCAGTAAATGTAACTAGCTTGCCCTGTGATTACTCTTTTAAACATTTGATGCAATATCTAGCTTTATTTGAATCCATAAGCCAGTGGAAAGAAAATAATTAAATCATATCAACCAACCAAATTCAAACAGACAATCAAGAATAGTTATACCTAGCCTAAGATCAACTTAAAGAAACAAAGTGAAGTCATAAAGAGAGATCCCTCTCTGGAGTTGGCAAGGCTAGATCACAACTTCAAAAGTGGTTTGATGTTGTCCTCTGTAGTTATTATGCCAATCTTAAAATTATAGACTGATAACAGGAAGGTTGCACCAACATTAACTAGCCCAAAAGGCATTCTTTTAAAAGCGAACGTGCCCCACTTCATTCAAAATATTATTTTTAGACATTCATGCTCTAAGACTAGAACTTGGTTGTAACTAGAAAGTCCATCAAGCAGGGAAAACATTTCTAACATTGATATTTCCTATAATATCTACTCCATTCATGTCACTAGATAATTTCTTTCATCTGACGTGTGGTTGAGATTTCAGAAATCTATGCACAAGCATATTTCCCTCGAATTATTCCTTACTAGGATTCTATACCTATCATACAATGATCTCAGAGTCACTTATTGCTTTAAGAGCCCCAAATTTGAGGTCAATGGATTTTTGTAAGCCCAAGTTGAGTGCTTCATATTCTGCAGTGTTAATAGTGCCCTCAAATTCTAAGCGGCAAGAGTTCAGGTGTTTCCTCCATTGTGGGTCTACTAAATCACAACTAGTTCCAAAGCCATCGTCTACTAAAACACAACTAGCTCCAAAGCCATCCTATGTCTTGGAATGATCAAAATACAAAATACAAACATCATAAATACAAGATTTATGCCCTACACTGGTACTACTACTATCTACTACACATAGGTCATTTTCGCTAGTTGGACTAGGAAGGATTTCCAACTATGTGTCTAGTGGGACCAGGGAAGGCTAAGCAAGGTATCACCCAAAGTCACTCACCAAAAAATAGTTTCGGAAAATCAAATCTGTGAAAGAAACAGACTCGTTTTTTCCCTCGAAGGGTGTAATAGTTTGTTTCATGTAAGGTTATGATTCCACCTGAATTTGATTAGTCTTTCCCTTATATAGAAGCCATAAATTCAACCAATCGGTGTCAAAATACCCTTGTAGTTTTCTAGACCAGTCTTTACTTCACAATACACCATAGGCTTCGAGGATGTCCACAATTACTATGTTTATGCACTGGTGGCTCATTGATCAGATGATAGGCAAATAAGAACATTTATGGGTTCACTAATAGCTTGGACAAAAGACATGTCCAGCTGAATGATCTATGCATCAGCCTTATCCCATTTAGCATTGATTTTCTTGGAAACAGACAATGGAATTACATTTATGGATGCACCAAAATCAACTAAACAATTGTGAACATTATAATTGAAAATTTCTAATGTCAATAAAAATGGAGGGTAGAGAGTGTTAGCTTCTAATGTCAATGAATTGAATATTGATTCCAGGGGACCAGCAGACTTTCCAAATACCTTTTGTGAAGAATAATCATTATCACCTAATGAAGGCTAGTTAAGGGCTTGAACAATGACTTCACGTTGGCTTTCTATCCTTGTAAGCTCAAAGATCGAAATATTTGTGCGAGTTTTCTTCATGTCTTTTGCTATATTATAATCTAGCACAACAAGCATTTTCAAAATGTCTTGAGGAGTGGCTTTGTTTGACACTTCTAGAGTGGTATATTTGCTTTTACTATTGGTGGAAGTGCTATTTGCAGTAGAAACATTTCTAGACTTGTCTTGAGTGTTCTGAGTCGAGTTGATAGATGGTGTGATTTTTCTTAACAAGTGTTCTTTCAATTTTTTCCTCATCAACTTTGGTTTAGGAACGAGACCTTTGCTCCTCAACTTTTATTGAATATTTTATTTTTGAGATGGGGCCTCACTCAATGGTGGTTCTTCAGCATTCTTCTTCTCAACAGTGAACACATAACTAAAAGTATTCACTGTGTGTCCAATACTTGCAGTCTCTTCAGTCACAGTGGATTCTTCCTTTTATTTTGTTTGCTTCGTCTGCTCATCTGAAAGTACTGTGTCAATTATGTGTGCAACCAAAGAATTAATGTTGTGACTCCACAATGGACATGTATTTTCTAAAGGATATTATTGATGAAAAGAACGATATTGGTCCATGCACATGCTTTCAACATTCAACAAGACATTCGAGTTCTGTGTAGACTTAGTTGACCGACTACTGTTGTTGTTGTTGTTAGTCCTTCTCAGGATTTTGTACTTTGAGGACTTGCTACTAAAATTGGTCTTGCTTGTCCTTTGTTTTAACTCTTCCAACTCATTGGATAGAGTCTTGATGGTCTTGGTCAAGCTTTCCAAATCATTAGTGTCTTTATCCTTGTCCTTGATTGAAGAGGCCTGAGACATTTTACCAGTCTCCTTGGAGACTTTGGATGATTCAGCATTGACAGTAACTCCAATTACATGCAATTCATTTTCAATTGCAAGGCTTCTTCGAAATTTTGTGCCAAAATTTCTTTCGCAACACTCTTTACAAACTGTGAAATGCTTGTCGGCAAGGCATAAGCATAGTAATCGATCGTGATGGAGGAATGAGGTGTCATATATGAAGGAAATTGGTTCAATACTTGATTGAACCTCTGATTAAAATCCTTGACCTTTTATTTTTCCCCCATCTCCAAATTCCCTAACTCCTTTAATAATATGGCTCGGGTTTTGTCATCAACAAACTTTTCGAGGAACAACTTTTTAAACCCCTTTCAATTTTGAATTGAATTTTTGGGAAGACTATGATACCAAGCAGTCACTCACCCATCTAAGGTACAAGGAAATAGTCTACATAAAACATCATCATAATGTACCTTAAGTGTCTGCAGGTGTAGGTGGAAGCTATCCAAATGGTCTTTCGCTTTGATCGCCTTATCAGGGTCATTTTTCTTTAACAAGTTTTCTGGGTGTCTTAGCATCTTATGTAAAATACCCGGAAGGGAAAGTGGGCCCTAAGTCATCCAATCCAGACCTTAGTCTTCCATGTTATCATCTCTATACTCCTCCTCTTCTTCAGAATCTAAGGGACCTTCTTCGTGATCACCTAACCCATAGAAAGTTTAATCTGAGAGCATAACATTGTCCCCGTCTCTCCCCACAGCCCCCCCCCCGCCCCCACATTATAATATAGAGATTGCTCTGGTTTTTCTATGTTGTCCTCAAATTTTGCTAACTCTTCAAGGGTACCAAAAACCAAATATTCCACTGTAGAAACCATTATCCCAGTAGGAGTTGTTTCTTTCTTCTTCAGAAAATAAGGAATATTATGTGCTCTAGGAATCAATCCATAGCCTTCTCAAAGCAATACGTTATAAGTTTAATTGCCTAGATGTGCCCATAATAAACTTCACAACTTTTCTTAGGGTCGATATGAGAATATATTCCTGCTTCAAGAATATGAGTCGAAGAGGTGTTGGGAATTTTGTTGCCTTGTCTAGAGGAAGTATGTTGTGGGTGGGTGGAGTTATTAGCCATAAAAATCTGGCTTCCGTAGTGCTAGAAGTGTTGATAGTTCTGGACTTGCCAACATTCAAATGGGTTTCCCCAATGTAAGGTCCCAATTAGACCTCACATCTTTTAGTGTAGGAGCCGCATCAAGAATACGACCTATTTGTTGTTTACTTAAATATTTTCCTTAGCTTTAGCTGTCAACATGAGAGAGAATTGCACATGTGCCTTTGAAAATCAAGTAGGGATGCATGGTGAGTGTTCAGTTGGAGGTGTGTCAAGGTTATGACAGTGTAGAGGGAAAATAAAGTAAGCCTCTAGGAGAAAGGTAATAGTACGGTCCCAGCAAACACAGAGACCAATAGGAAAGATTTGTCTAACATACAACGGAATAGTCCACAAATATGTGACGATCATGACAACCATTACAACACATTCTCAATATGATAAGCACTAAAATAACTGAAATAGTTCAAATACTTTAGTACAGGTGAAAACAAACATGAAACGTAAACATTTATAGAATGGTATTACAAATATTCATATTCCATTCATGAAGAATGTGTTGGCCATCATGTTTCAAATATTAAGTAAAATTCCTAAGACAAATGAATACAACGAACGCCACTAGCTTCCATAATGGAGCATTTGAGTCACTACTTGCCCCCCAAAAGAACTAACTCTATCTCTCTAATGCCTTATAGGAGAAGCCAAGGTGAGAATTCCTTTGATTGTACAATTAGGGTGTATATATACTAAATGGGGTGATCCTTCACCTACCTTGTGACTCTTGGACTACCCTCATGAATGTTTGACTTCCCTATGATTTTTCAACTCTTACATGACTCTTTACATTCTGTACATTTTCTTTGGTCTTCCACTTCACAATACATTTCAAATAAAAAATTACATAATCCACAAAATGATGTGGCACATGATGACTCATGACATGACACTGATGACATGGACTACATGATGACATGGCAATGTCAAGCCATTATTTGTTATTTCCTGCTTTATGTCTCCATGAATATAGAATATGATCTCTTCTTCCACCTCCATATGGCTAAATATGAGGAGTCTTCAGTGTTATTGGATCTTTAGATGTTGTTGCAAACTAATGTCCCTTTGGTTCCTCCTAAATGGTCAACTTGTATTTGCAGCTACAAAGGTGTATTCTAGCATGGTCTCCTTCTCCATATCCTTCTTCATCGTCTTTTCATAGCATGATAGAGCACTTGCATATGCAATTCACTCATGACATGACAACATCAGTACCATAAACCCTAGTTTAAGATGTTGTATGATGATCCACTAAGTGAGTTGGAATTCGGTGGTAGGCCGAGGGAGAGACTCAAGAACTATGAAATTATGCAACTCAGGCAGTCAAGGTTCAAGAATGAGCATTGAGACTATGTAATGTGTATTTCAGGTTGGACTGGGATTGAGGATTGCACATTTGAGGGATTCAAGGAGCCAAGCTGAGGGATGGAGCGATGAATTTTCCCACTACGTAATGTTAGAAGGATAGGGAGGCCAAGTGATTACACAATTGTGCAACTCAGGAGCTCAAAGATGAGGCTTAAGGATTGAGACTACACAATGTGTAGTTTAGGCCCAATTAGAGGAGAAAATTGCACAGTTTTGGAGCTCAGGGGTTGGGATTGAGCACTAAGATTGTGTAGTGCATAGTTATGGGAGGAAGAGATTGTGCATTATGCAGTGACAAGAGAGAATGTTGTTTCTTGAGGGATGAGACTATGCAATGTACAATTTAGGAAGGCTGAAATAAGATGAGTGGCCTGGTCGGGGAGCTTTCCGAATTTGACTAAGGGTCGAATCAGTGAAAGGAAGATAGGAAAAAGAATGACTCTGAACATGATCACACACTTTGATCACTTAACAACACAACATGGAACACTCAGAACATGTGAACAACATCATTTCCTCAATGCGAAAACTTTGTGACAACCTACATCAAGTGTGACACCAAAGATAGACTTTGTGATGACCATGACGAACCTTGTGAAACAGTGCTTTAAACTTTGGAAATATGTGTGATACATGTTTACATGGTAATACCAACTCATTTACACAAAGGTTACCCCTTGAAACCACCAAAAATAACTTTTGTGCATTGTGTGACGGTCCACATGTTAAAAGATAGCACTTTTATTTTCTTGAAAATGGGACAAGGACACTTAGAGAAAACACATGCAATAACTCTTAATGCTTGTGATGACAACATGCAAAGTAGAAGTAGGATACGAAATTTGGATGTAGGCAAAAATTTTGGAGGGTGTTGTAGCAATGACAACACGATAAAATAAAGTTCACATGATCTATGAATGTGTATCTCTAAATGGAATTTCCCTTTTATTTTTTCCGTAGCCTTAACTGAATGTAACTTTAACAGAGAAGAAGTAGACTCAAAGGAGGTAGATTTGATCTTTTTCAACAATATTTTCCCTTTTTCTTCTTTGAATATGGGAATGGGGCATCTGTGAAGAGAACGAGCTAAAGGGGCATTATAAGGAATCACATGATCATGAAAAACACAACAGGAATGTTTGCAACCATATTAGGCTAATGTGTAACACCAAAGGGATGTTGTACAAGGTTGGTGTTCCATCTGTTAGTGTCGGTCCTGAGCCCTCCATCGGTGATCAAAAGCTCTTTGCATATGCATAGGTAGGTGTCTCATCAACATCAGTTTTGCATCCCGTTAGGCATGCCATAACATTGATGGAGGAGCTAGTCCTTGTTCCCTTCTTGGCTTTGCTGGATCAGATCATATCATTTAAATGAGCTTGTGTTACACTTGTTTTATTTTTGTCTTGAAATCCCAAGTCTTAGGTCTAGGGTTTTGGTCAAAATCATTGCAAGGTCATGAGTCAAAGGTTTAATAGTCCCCAGCAAGCCGGAAGGAGGTATGTAAATATGTTCCATTGATATTTTTCATCAGCTATAGCTCATTTATACCTTGGATTTAAAAACCCTGTTTTTAAACCCAAGGTCATTTGAAATTTGTAAAAATAAGCAAAATTTTCAAAATTCTTCAAAATGCCGGCAATAACCCTGGTCTCCTCGCCAGAGTCCATCAGACGGTCAACCTGCAAAAAGAACGGAGTTAAAGCACTCAAAAGATCAAATTCAGGACAAAGTGAACTTAAAACAGTGTTAAAGTG
>APFE031490797.1:0-23081 GCA_000404065.3 Pinus taeda | reverse complement strand
GGGTTGGAGCCACTACACCATATTTTCCTAAAAGGTGGAGATTGTTCACCAAAAATGAAATTAATCTACATGTTACAACACTGTTAAAAAATACGAGACTTATGAGGGTAGTGAATTTATTTTCCTAAAAGGTGGAGATTGTTCACCAAAAAGGAAATTAATCTACATGTTACAACACTGTTAAAAAATACTAGACTTATGAGGGTAATGAATTATGCTAATAAGCAATTTAGATTGGGAGAGACGTAATTAATTTTATTATTTAATTGAAGATCTCCAATTAAAATAATAATAAATCTACATTTATATATTCATATATTGATTGGAAGGATTCTCACAATGGTCACTTCTTTCAATTAGATCCCCTTCAAGCCTTTGGGATACCTAATACTTTCTTATATAATATAGTTGGGGGCTTGCTACTTGTTGGTGTGTTGGGGTAAACAAACTTGATGTGTTTTTTTTATCTCACAGTTGGAGTCTATGGAATAAGAAAGGAATTTTATAACTTGAAAAAAGTGGTAGCTTGAGAAAAGTTGTAGAGAAAAGATCAATCTCTTGTACCTTGACAGAACTTGTTGTCAATATCAACACCTACAAGAACTTTGTTGTGGAATATTATCAAAATTAATAGAAGGATATGAAAGAGTGTATTGTAAGAACCTTGACAAACACGACCACTGAAACTTGGAACATTGTTTGTAGGAAGAGAAAATTATGTTTCTTTTTTCCAAACATATATTTTAGTATATTACGGTTTAATGAATATGTTTTCTTATTATCATATATGGTTTCATACTTTAACAAAACATCCGCGAAGACTTCACAATGTTTTATTATTCAGTAAAATATTTGCCAGGATCTTACAAGATTTTATAATTCAGTGAAAGATTCTCCATCACTGTACAAGATAATATAATTTGGTGAGAGATTCGCCAAAAAAATTATATATACATATTATATTATTGATAAAATCGCCTCCCATTTTTCCTATGTATCATGGGGATTAGCCCATTTATTATACATATAAATTTAGGGTGGTTCTTAAAATTTTCCTTGCATGGTACATAACACTTCATTATCACAATGATTTCCACTTGAGCTTCCCAACAAGGGTTATCTCAACATACTAGTTACCATCATTGGCAATTCCATTCTCCTAAGCACATATCGCCTAAAAGTTGTAAGATTGCTCTAATACCACATTGTAACACACGTAACCTTCCAAGTCACCTTGAGGAGATGGGAGTCATAAATCATTGCTTCTCTCTTCGATTTTGAACTTGATTTCTAAGGTTATCTACATCTTCTACTCGCCAATATATTTTTAATGATATAGATTTCATCAAATCTTGAGTTTGACGTGCCAAATTATAGATGCCCTTGGAAGCTTCCACCATTTGTGCCACATTATCATGCATGATAAATGGACATGTGGTAGATAATGTGGAATCCTACGTCCATGTGGTTCTTCAAGGGTGGTGTGGCGCCAATGGAAAATCTTCAAAGGGCTCTAATTTGGCACCATAGACATAGAATTCAATGAAATTTGTATCTTTGGAAAACTCTTAATAAATAGAGGATGTTGGTAACCTCATAAATGGGATTTTAAATAGAGGAAATACGTATAAATTCACAACCCTAATCTCCCTAAGGTAACTTAGGAGGCCAAGTTTGTTATTACCACATCCACATTCCAATTTCTTTGGACTTTTATGTTCCTAATTATTGATTGTTTTATAAATTTATATATAATTATATGTCTAAGAAAACAATTTTTCCCCAAAAATAACTTTATGTAATCATTAACTATTACCCAAGAGCCATGTGTGATTTGGCGTTGTTATCTCTAAAATGCTAAGGACGAGATCCGTGGTTGAAGAACTAGATCTACAACTAGAAACATAATGCCAAAAACAATAGGTATTCAATCTATTTTGATTTGGATCTTGGAGATGGTACAACCTACAAATATCTTTGAGAAAATGAAGTTGCGTACCAATGGGTTAGGTGAAGTTGTACTTTACCATGACTCAACTCAACTCTTTCAACTATCAATCATTCACAACGTGAATGGTTGGTGACTGTTGACTTGGCCATTCACTATAGGAGTCTTTGATCATTGTGGGTAAAAGCAGGGATGGAATTTGACGAGAAAAATGCCCATCATAATGCGTTTTACCCGTATTTAAAGTTTAAAATTATCCTGTACCTATTTTTTCTAATGTGCTTCAAACACATGAAAACGTATTTTTGACGTTCAACTATTTTTCAAAAACGTCCTTACGGTTATTTATATTCACTGTTTTTTTTCCACCTACTATGATGCCCATTTATTTTCACTTGTTTTTTTCCACCTACTAGTATGCCCATTTATTTTCACTTGTTTTTTTCCACCTACATGTACCAGTGCCGAATGCTCTAGGGCCACGCGGCGTTGGCAAGTTGGTGTTTATTTGGAACTTGGAAGCTACGCCGGAATGGTGGCGGTCTGATTTCGTTAGCTTTTGTATGGTGGCGGTTTGATTTCATTAGCATTTGTACGTCAATCGTGCAGCTTTTAAGGATAAATCAATTTTATTTTAATAGTAGGTAACTCATATAACTTCTCATTTTACTTGAACAACTTTCATATTACTCTCAGAACTGTTGTCGTTTTTGTAATTTGAAATACATTCTGCAGATATTTGTGGTTATTGTTGGAGGCAAAGAAATTCATTTGATGTTTAATATGTTTTCTAGTGTTTGATATGAATTGGGTTTTGGAGAGCACTAGCAGGCCTTGGATATGATTGGGGTGATTTGGGTTTTGATGATTAGAGAAGGGAGGGAGGCCAGAAATAAGAGGACTCAGTGAAAGAAATGACTAGAAACACAATTGGGTTTGATATGATTTGGATTTTAACGAGAAGTATGGAGGACGTGAGGAAAAGGGGCTAGAAAACAAAGCAATCAAGAAATTAGTGAAAACGAATACCATGGTAACTGAAATCTACGCGCAGAGGTACAATCTACACAGGCTCTGAAATTGACACACAGAGGCACAATCTACACGGGTTATAATTGTACAACATATGCTTGACTCCCATGGTGGAATAAACCAGAAATCAAAGTCACATAGGATTCAGCATTGATCCAAATTATGTCGATTCATGGTGGTGCCCTTTCCTTCCCTGTGGGTCGCAGCCTTCACCTTTGTGGGTGGTGCTTTTGCTAGCAATTCTCTTGCATGGTCTCTCATTAAGTCAACTATATGCAGGGTTATTAGCTAGAGAAAAGAGGTCTCTATCAACAAGGAGTTTTAGGGTCCTCCAGAGTCCAGATAGTCAACAAAGGAAAGGGATTCACCTCCAGCCTGATAATCTGTGTCTTCCATCCACAACACTTGAGAAATCTACAAGTACTCAACCCAAATACAACTTATTAGCATCCAGGTTAGATTTCCCTTTCAACCATGAAACTCATTAATATAGAACGAATTGTAATGTTTTCATAATACATTTAAGCACGAAATACAATGTTTACAGAAATTTGTTGTCCATCCTCAGAAGCCTCCCATTTAAGTGGTTTGATTTGAAATGGATTGTTAAAATCAAAATGGTTTAATTCAAAAGATTAAAATCTCATTCAATGAGGGTTGAATACCAATGCATCAAACTTTAAAAATAAACTTCAAAAATAAGTTAATTCGATTGGGTTATGCCATTTTCTACGAAAATGAGTGATGGTCTAAGATGCATGAGACAAAACAACATTGAACTTAGGCATATAAAATCAACATGAAGAGGATCTTATGGCCCAATAATTGCTTAGCGAACGTGTAATTCCAACCATGGGAATTAACCGAACAACCTCTCATCCACCGTGGGAGCGCTCTCTGTTGCTCTCAGAAATGATTTTCAATATGGACAACAAAGCCATGCATACGGGTGAAGTCAATTTTGAGATCACTTACATTTTCCACCATCTCAATGATATCCTTCATTTTTTGGATGACCACCGATGATAGGGCCTGCAACATTGGATGTCGTTACATTGGCTACCGTTCCAATTCCAAAAGCCACTGCCATAGAGAAAATATATGTAGATAAAAGCAAAAGCCGACATAGCTTCTCTCCCTTTATAAGGAGATTCTTTTGCACATATATCCAATCTTCCTCTTTGTTTGTCTTTAATGCATAGCTTACATGCAACTTGAGGCATTTCGTTTCTTTCATTATCATTGGAGCAATGGAATTTAGAAACTTGTAAGTTGTGACATTAGTTTGGTGTAGCTAGATTTTGGAGTAAACCATCATTTTGAATACTATGCATATGTATCAATTAATAATTTTTTGTCAAATGCATTCCTCTTATTGGATGGATCTGAAAACTAGAATTTGGTGGTACGTTCTTGTGCCCTTTTAGGGTGCCATATATTTCTATTTTATATCAAACCTTATATTAGATAATGTCAGAAATTATCTACGAATTTGCATGGAACTTAGTCTTATTGGGAATCTAAATATTCAGGTGGCATAATATAAATTGTTGTTTTTAAATGATACTTTAACAATATGCAATGGATAACTATCAAGTACTTTACCTATGACTGATTATATACTTTCAATAGGCAAAATAAACATGTTTCAAATGTCCAACACCTTTTGTCGAAACATCCACAATTATAGTTGTCAAAGTATTATAGTTTAAATATATTTAACTTTTCATCAATATGTCTACAAGTTATATAAAAGGGTATAATCCCTAAATAATACACCAAGGTGAAAATGATTTTTCAATTTTCAATGAAATTCTTTTGGCTAAAAAATAATCTAGTTAGATACTATATGGAGCCATTTTAGAGTGAGTTTGTTATGATTTTATTTAATGTTACTTTCATACACATTGGATTTGTTATATATGTATATATGGGTTTAGTTGTTTATATATATTATGTCAATTTTACTAAATTTTGGTGATAAATAGAAGGAAGGATATGATGAGAGCATGCTTTTATCACATTTAACACTTATAAGGGTTTGCTCTCTGAGAATGTAATAATGGAGGAAATCACAACATAATCCTATAACATGATGTCATAAGTTTATTCTCAAATGTCATAAATTTAATTGTTAAAAGGTTCAAATACTATACATTCAATCTTGTTAATATTAAAGTATACTTCATGATCTAAAACATGCTAAAATAAATATGGTGAAATATATAATTTATCTTTAGATATAATAATATATATTAGATTATGTAAATCATAACATAAACCATATTAATTAACCTATTTTTGGGTTTTTATTGATAACATTTTATAGTTTTACTATGTTGGTCATCTTATATGTCCCATAAATCTCCTTAGTGATATCTCCTATATACAAATGCTATGGCATGTCAGGTCAACCACATTTGATTTCAGGTTCCGAAGATTGTATTCTGAGTGTTCCATGCAATTTCAAATCAAAATACAATATTTAACAAGTCATTTGTGTGTTATGGTATTTTTGTTTTGTTCCTTGTGAAAAGTATGTGACAATTTTTAAATTATGTTATTGAAAGGTAATTTTTTAATCAAGTCTTTATTGGTGAAGGGTTAATTTATTATGAGAACGTCACTCTTGAAAGGGAAAATTTTATACAAAACATTTATTGATGAGAAGCATAAGGACCCAAAACGTTAAAAAAAAATTAAACAACAGATAAAGAAAAATCCAAATTCCAACCCTGGGTAAAATCCTTTGGATGATCAATTATTCCCTCAAAAATCGATGTACGGTTACTTTCCACAAATCTGTATGCCACGTCAGTTAATGGCTAACGAGGGTTTACTTCATTAAGACTCTGTGAGAATGACGTGATGTGCACCACGTGAATGGTTAATGACTCTCGCATCGCTCTGTGGATGATCAATTGTATTATAAATATTCCACGGAAATGATTTATGAGAATTGACTTCATTATTTAAAAGTCTTTGAGTTATCAAATTATTTTATTTGAAATTCATGTCATTACAAGTAAAAGTCTTTGGATGAAAAATTATTCCTTTCAAAGTCTTTGTTGTGCGTGACTGGTTAATGACTATTCACTTCTTCCTTTAAAAATTCTTTGGACTCTCTGCCACGTCAGTCAATACTTAATGTGGAGTACAATTATTGCGAGTGACGTGCACCACAGGAATGGTTAATGAATCTTTTAGATGTCATTGAAGACGACCCCTTGGAGATGACAAGGGAACTTTCGATGAGGGCATGGTGGGGTGTAGCTGCACAGATAAAAGGAAAGCGAGGGAAATGTTTTCAGTAACTCTTTTGGTTCCACTAAAGTCAACATGTTCCAAGGAGGCCTCAATTTTCTATGGAGGATTTGGCACCAGACACTTAGGCAAAGTTGAAAAAAGATACAGTTTTGTAGAAGAGGTTCAAAACTACAATACAAGGGAAACATGACCTTTGGAAGATTGGGTTGAAGGGACAACTTCCAGGCAAAGCTAAAGGGTACACCAGAGAGAAGGTGGAGGAAACCTTTCGTCACCTTATTTAGTAAAAATATTTTGTAAACCAAAATCCCCCCAAAATGGGGAGGTGTTATCAAAAGTATATCATTATACTATTTTTCATCCATCTCAATGCATTTGGAGTGGAAAAAATGGAGGAATCAGCTCACGAGACCGTTTTTACCGACATGACCCAGTTTGGTGAAATAGGGTTTGAATCCTTCTGGGAGCGTCTTGAGGCATAAAATGAAATTTTTGGGGGTTAAAATTTATCACTTTAGCACCAAAATTTTTCATGCTATTCTACACACAAAGACCTTTCCAACGACATAAGAAGCACGTCAATCAGAGTCTGTATGCAAACGTTATGCCACTTAGACATTGACCTTCCTGTTTTCACACCTATAATCCGGGAGGATGCTGTGTTAACCCCCATTATTCATAGAAAATGGGCTAGCCACACATTTTTGATGTAAAAGACTCTAGAAGAGTCCATTTTGTAACTCGAGTTAATATTTGATGTAGTCAAACTTAACCACTTGTAGGCTATCACGTTTTGTTATAACCGGGCCACTAGGAGGAAGAGGTATTCCATTCCTTTGAGAGAATTTTGTTCCATAGTTGAGCAGAGATAGCCAGGAGAGATAGGAGGTAGAGCACACAGAGAGGATCTATGCACTATAGCAGACCATGGGCCACAGACATTACTTTTTGTACTTGCATCCATATTTCTAGACATAGAAAGAGAGCGAACTCACCTCACCTTCTGGTTGGTTTTTCTCCCAAAAGGGTTTCCCAGATAGCATATCTCATGTCTTATGTGTGTGTGTGCTCATTTTTTCATTCTCTACTTTTCTGCATAATTTCCATTCGCATGCATGCACTAATTACAGTTAAATCCACATATCTTAAAGTTTAATAAACTGTAATAATGTAGAATTTTTAGAGTTTTAATATATTATTATCAAATATGTTGTGATGAATTGTCCAGTGGAATATCCATGGTAGTTTACGGATCAATAGTGGGTGTCACTTTTGGTTTATCATGGTTAAGAAAATTGGCAAAGGCACTAGAATAGACAAAGAGACAATAATTGACATTTAATTATGAAAATAAAGGAAAATAGGAGAAAAGGGAGATGAAGAGACACAAAGAAAAATGAGAGGAAAATGAAGGAAAATAAAGAAAAGAGAGGCACCAATGATAAAAAGGCATAAGATAAATAGTTCATAGCTTTTGTCAGTTTTAGCTTTGGCTGTCTTACACTCTTGCAAACTGAGAGTATCCTTGGAGCACTTTAGAATTCACTTGGGTTTGGACAAAGGAAAGCAAACAAGCAAAGGAACAAAAAGGGAAAGCAAATAACGGTAGGATCAACAACTTCACAGGAGGATTTTGCAGCTAACAGGTTGCATGTATGATTTCCTTTTTGAGATGTGAATGCATGGTATATGCATTTGTTTATTTGGCTCAAGTGTTGTCATTGGCATGGGTTTTTCCTGGTTTAACAATTGTTTCACCCTTGCCTTGTCATTTCTTGGTTAGCCATGGTGTGACGAGCTTCATTCTAGGCTGTGCTTTGGATTGTCAGAAGGATTTGAATCCAAGTGAGGTGGTCTCAAAAACATCCCAAGGGTTGGGGGTGGAGATGGTTTTATTTGGGAAGCCTTCAACAATTAGGTGGATATAGGAAGATTCCTCAGGCTATGGTGAAGGAATTTTAAGGCATCCAAGTTTTTATGGTTTTGTGATCTCGAGACTGTTTAGGTGAGATCATGGTAACTTGAGGGTGGAGGTGGTTTAACCTTTGGAGTCCCTAGTTGGTTATGTCTTGGTTTATCCCATGAGATCCCACATTCATTCTTGGAATATGGCACGAGGGTGATTGGTTGAAAGAAAGATTTGGTTCAGCCCAATCTCTGGTCAGGTGGTACGTGGAAGTCCTTGACTTGGCTAGATTTTTCATACGTAACAATGAGTTATTTTCCTAATGTGATGAATGAACAAATGAATTTGTTATTATGTTGATTTCATGGCAGATTTTTCATGGTTTCTATTATGTTTATATGCATGGTTCTATGATGTGTTCTAGCTATGACTCTTATTCATGATTTGATATGTTAATAAATGGTTGATGAATGCATGGGCTAACAAATGTTGTTGTAGCTAGATTGAGAGGGAATTGAGCCTTCTTGGTGATTCTCATATGAAGTTTAGACTCTTATAACCATATATACATTCATGACTTGTAGATTCTATGTTTACCATATGTTTGACAAAATTTCTATCATGGATTAGGAATGGCTAGGTCAAGTTCTAAATGGTTAGCATTATTAGCATCTTGTTTATGTTTTTGGAAACTTACAGGCAGTTCTAGGTTGTGGTCCAAAGGCTAGCCTAGAAAAGTGGCTCAGATCTCAGAACCACTAGCATAGAACTGGAGTTTTCAGGTCATAATTGCATGGAAGAAAGCCTATGAATGTGGTTATAGCCTTCCATCTACATGCATGAAGTGTCAAGGGTGTGGTTATCGAGTTAGGTCAGAGAAAAAGGGTTTGTGCTTAGGGATTGATCACTTCAGGTGGATATTTGGCTCCTGAGTGGTATGTGGTCCCTAAGGGATGTCAAAGAGGTTTTCAGTTTGTAGGTCCCACTTCCATCACGGGAACTTGGATGTCCAGTCATGTCATAGTGACACTCAACTCATGTCTAACCTAGAGGGCTTGTAAAAGTGGGTAAATATGGGGTGGGGCATTACACCTTGCCTCCACATATATCGTTTCATTTATAAAACAATATCATTAATGCATATGCAAAAGATAATAATAAAGTCAAAAGAAACTAAAATCCATAAAAATGGATAAAAGGATCATAAACCCATGTCCGCCTTTAACAATAAACAACCCCCATGATAAGAACAATTGTAGCAGGGCGCTTCCAGTGATCTGGAACTAAAATTTCATTGTTAATATTGATGACATATTCATTCATGTTGTTGCTTTTTTTAGTAGATTCTCCAAAAAGAAAAATTCCTTGGGCAAGAAATAGGTTAACAACCTCACAACACATATCCTTTGTTTTTCTTTTTTAAACATTTTAAACAAACCAAAAAAGTGCTCTGCCTTATGTAACTAAATTTCATTTATAAGCCTCTAAATTATGGTCTGTAATTCCTTTTAAAACATGACAAGTACCCTTCCATGGCAACTTCTCTCAATTTTAGGTTGGATTTTCACTATTTCCACCAGTGCGACCTTCGTCAAACAATTGGTGGGAAACCTGTAAAACCATCAATTTGCCTCCAAATTTTGGCCCAACCAGGCCCAATGTTGGAAACTAGGCTTTGATACAACTTAGTAATGTCCCCAGCCTGATGCCAATGACACTACGTAGCCATAACAAAAAAATAATCTTTTTTCCATAAGTTACCATGTGCCCGGCAAATTATAATTAACTAAATATTGAAGTACCATCTACCACACACATATATTTTACATCGCACACAACAAATATCGCATACCAAAACGAAAACATAAGGAAATTATCTGAGCACACATATTATCATGATTGCACAGTTGGGCCATTTATAAAATTATGTGAAACCTTAGCTAGGGTTACATTCCACACCCCACAAATTATAAGGTTTAACACACACATACGGAGGTGAGATACGCAAATACCAAAACTTCCCATCTTAGGGTTTACCATCAAAGCGTATAAAAACACATGAAGGAACCCATAAATCATTTCAGGGCACATAACACATGACATCCATAAAAAAACATAAAGTATACAAGACAAAATTACCAAATAATAATAGACAGTTAAGAACGAAACACTATAAGAAGGGTTTCTTTCTATTTTAGCTCAACAATATCAAACATGAACAAATAAACTGATACAGGTAAATTTGAGGCACTTATCTGTATAAAAGAGGCTGACTAGCTATGGGCTCTCCACGTTCCATCCAACCATAGCCCTGGTGGTTCATAAGCTCAACCACCAGATCACCCTCAAGTTGGGACAACAACTCCAAAGGAAATGGTAACCAAAAATATCCACACATCCATGGCCAAGGTTCCAACCCAACGTTCACGGTGCTCTAGGGATCCAGACACCCTCTAAGTTATTTGCCAAGGTGCCAACCCAACAAAAATGACACTCTAGGGCTCCAAGCACTCTCTACGCCATAAAATGACATCAAGTTCCCATGAAAACTCCATTTCCACTAAGCCATAAGCAGGGTCATCATACCCTTGTAGCACCAAACTCCTAGAGCCAACATAGGGTCTCACATCAAAATGAGATGCATCCATATGGAATGTTTATTTAGTCTAGAGTCCATCCCCATGACTCAATGGACATTATTCAGTCTTAGAGTCCACCCCAGAACTCATTGACTAATTCCCTCTCTAACCATCCCCTGGATGAATGAATGAATTTGTAGGAAAACATAACCTTTTATAACTACATGGCCCTAACTAGCCAAGTGGCACTCCTTGGAGCCCCATGGGGCCTGGGGAACACTTTGCACCAAAAGAACACACTCGTTTATTTTTTGTATAAAGTTGCACCCCCCATACTCTTTCTGTGGAGTGGGCTCCATAGCTAGCCTTATTTTTGTTATTATGAAAATATTTTATTCTATTAATGATCATTCATGCTCTAAGGCCTCACAACCTTTCCAGGCTTATAAATATTCAGGCACGTTGGCCCCATAATATATTTAACTTCGTTACATGGACACACTGGCCTCAAAATATCATTCCGGCACACCATCCTAAATAATGATATATAATGAAATTATGAATGGCTGGGGTATTACAATCCTTCCTTCATTTATTCTTTTGACATTCTTAGTGTCTTCCCACCAGATGGAAGCCCTTCCTTTCAATTTGAAAATGGCCACTGTATTCTTTATGTTCCTTGAGTAGTTTTATACTTAGAAGCATTTCCTCAATCCTGACAACCATGCTTCTAGTTCCTCATTTTTCTTAATTTTTCATTGAATGTAGTTGAATTTTCCTTCTTCAACTCTTTAAGTAAGGAACTCCTACAATGTCTTTTCCTTCTTTTCTATGGGAACTTAATATGATATCATTGATGATAATCTTTCAAAAGTGGGTTTCCTCTCATTGGAGGATTCTACTAAAGTGTCACCGCTATGTGCATCCCTCTTGGTACTCCTCTCCCTTTTTCTTAGGAGCTCCCTATGTTACTCTTTTAGAGCCTGTGGTTCTAAACTTGTAATTGGATTTGTACCTTTATTGCATGATTCCTCTTTGTGCTATTAGTAGTTGTTCCTTGTTGTAAGTGCCTTTGTATTTCAAATAAAATCTGCAACAACACTACTTTCAATTTATTCTGCTTCTCTTATTCTCTAATGAGCCTTTCATTATCATGTCTAGAACTCTAAAGTTCAACCTTTAAAATTCTCATTCTCTCAACCAAATATAAAGGAGTTTCTATCAACCTTGTCTCATCTGATTCTTCATCTCTAATATGGGAGGTCTCTTCCATATTGTGTTGTACCATTTTGTCGATATTTCTTTACTTCATGGTCTTCTAAGTGCTAAAAAAATAAGCTACAGATAACCAATCATACAATTCAAAATGCAAGTAGACAATTGGCCTTGATAATGCTTTCAATGACCTCTATAAGTATAGATCTTGGAATTTCTTGCTACAATTCATACTAGAAATTTCTATTAGTTTATCAGTATAATTAACTTTCTTGCAACATTCAAGCTATTTTAGCACTGATGAAAATATGCTATAACGTAAGCTCTTCATATTTTTAGACCCAAAGTAAGGAAATAAATATAAATATTTTGTTGTGAGACATTAAGGAAAATTTTGAATCTATCATTTTTTCAATTACAAATTTTAATCTAGCACTATAACCTCTAGGTTCATAACATATGTCAGTTTTGTGTACACAAGTAAATTGATGGGATTTGAACCTTGAATATCATGGTACATAATGCTTCATTTTCACAATGATTTCCAGTTGAGCTTCCCAACAAGGGCTTATCTCAACATACTAGTTACCATCATTGGAAATTCCATTCTCTTAAGCACATATAGCCTAAATGTTGTAACATTTCTCTAATACCACATTGTAATACACGTAACCTTCTGAGTCACCTTGAGGAGATGGGAGTCATAAATCATTGCTTCTCTCTTCGATTTTGAACTCGATTTCTCAAGTTATATACATCCTATACTCGCCAAGATATTTTTAATGATATAGATTTCATCAAATCTTGAGTTTGGCATGCAAAATTATAGATTTCCTTGGAAGATTCCACCATTTGTGCCACATTATCATGCAAGACACAATGGACATATGGTAGATAATGTGGAATCCTATGTCCATGTCTTGCTTCGAGGGTGGGGTGGCACCAATGGAAAATCTTCAAAGGGCTCGAATTTGGCACCGTAGACATAGAATTCAATGAAATTTATATCTTAGGAAAACTCTTGATAAATAGAGGATGTTGGTAACCTCATAAATGGGATTTTAAATAGAGGAAATATGTATAAATTTATGACCCTAATCTCCCCAAGGTAACTCAGGAGGCTAGGTTTGTTATTACCACATCCATATTCCAATTGCTTTGGACTTTTTTTGCTCTAATTATTGATTTTTTTAAAATTTATATATAATTACATGTCCAAGCAAACAAAATTTTCCCCAAAAATAACTTTATGTAATCATTAACTATTACCCAAGAGTCATGCGTGATTTGGCATTGTTATCTCTAAAATGCTAAGGATGAGATTTGTGGTTGAAGAACTAGATCTACAACTAGAAACATGATGCCAAAAACAATAGGTATTCAATCTTATTTGATTTGGATGTTGGAGATGGTACAACCTACAAATATCTTTGACAAAATGAAGAGGGGTTTATAAAGGTTTTCTCGATACAATGAAGATGTTTACAATAACATCCCAAAAACATAAACTAATGTGAAATGCAAAAACACCTTATACAAGGGATAATGGAATTGATCTATTAGATTTGTTGTATCAAATATAAGAGAATGTCTACTATATATAATAAGGACAAGGCTCTAGTTTTCTTTGTTGAATAGATAAGGGTGCCCACTTAAACTTACAACCAACAATATTTGGTTTTATTGAAAATTTGGAAAATAATGTTAACACTTTTTAGATCCCACTATGTAATTGAAAGTAAAATTTATTATAGTTAAAAGATTTAATGATGTATTTTTTAGTATGAAGGAGATTTGAAATTCATTTCATGCTCAACAAAATAAAAATGTATAATTATTTCCATACTCAATATGGAGTTGACAAGTAACATGTTTCTCTCATATATATATATAGAAGAAACCAATGTAAATCTTTTTTAACTCCAATTTTATCATAAATTAAAAAAAAAAAATCAAATATATTAAAATAAAATAAATAAAAATCTGAAAAAATATATTTATATTTCCAAATATTTAATTTAAAATAAATTTAAATTAATAATTATTTATTTTTCAATTTAAAGAATAGATAAAAATACATTAGTGTGAGACTTCATTATCCAATAATAACTTCATTTTCCACCCTAATCTTTCACTAACCATAGTATGGTTACGCGTATGATTATCATTATTGCAATAAGAAAAAATAATTTTAACCTCATTATCACTATTGCAATTTTCTAAGGAAGAAAAATAATTTTAACGTCAAATAGATAAGGAGAGATGTGTAGTGTGAATGGGGTTTAATGATACCAGTGGGTTGAGTGAAGTGATATTTTACCATGACTTCATTATGGAAAACTCTTTCATTCATTCACAATGACGTGCACCACGTGAAGGAAGTTGGTAAGAAATATTAGTAACAAATATCATTATCATTGTTGCAATTTTCTTTAGGAAAATAATAATTTTAACCTCAAGTTGAGCCGGGAGAGGTGTGTAGTGTGGATGGGTTTAATGATATAAGGAAAATTACTCACCAAAGGGATAGGTGAGGTGATACTTTACCGTGAATTTACCATGACTTCATTGTCCACCATCGATAAAAATATATTAGTGTGAGACTTCATTGTCCTCCATCATTATTATTATTATTTCTATTTTGCCTAGAAGAAAGAAAAATAATTTAACTTCATTATCATTATTGTTGCAATTTTCTGAGGGAGAAAGTTACGTACCAAAGGGTTAGGTGAAATTGTACTTTACCAACTCTTTCAACTATGAATCATTCAGTCATAATGACGTGCACCACGCGAATGGTTGGTGACTGCTGACTTGATCACGTGAAGAGAGAAAAACAATTTTAACGTCAAATAGAGTGGGGAGAGATGTGTAGTGTGAATGGGATTGGATGATACCAACTCTTTCAACTATAAATCATTCCGTCACAATGACGTTCACCACGCGAATGGTTGGTGACTGTTGACTTGACCACGCCAAGAATTTATAGGAGTCTTTGATCATTGTGGGTAAAAGCCTTTGGATCATCAATTACCGCGTGATGTAACGGTTACTTTCCACAAATCTGTGTGCCACGTCAGTCAATGGCTAACGAGTGTTGACTTCATTATGACTCTGTGACAGTGACGTGACGTGCACCATGGGAATGGTTATTATTTTATTTGAAATTCATGTCTGTGCACGTTAGTGACTACTGACTTCTTTGAAGCTAAAGTCTTTGTAGTGCGTGACTGGTTAATGACCATTCACTTCTTCCTTTAAAAAGTCTTTTGTCTCTCTGCCACGTCAGTCAATACTTAATCTGGAGTACAATTATTGCGAGTGACGTGCACCACACGACTGCGGTAGAGTAAAAATATGGACGATCAATTATTCCATGCAGAGTCTTTGTATTATATTTATTCCACGCACATGATTTATGACTATGGACTTCATTGTACCGCGCGAAAGGTTACTGACTCTTCGCTTCATATGCACAACTCTTTAGAGCCTCCAATATTCCACATGTATGTATGTCATCTCAATTGTTAGTCAGGGTTGATTTGATTATATAGGAGTATAGTAAAGTGATTGAAAAATCATTTATATATATTTTATATTATTGGTTAGATAAGAATATTTCTAGATTATTAAATTGATGATTTATAATTTATAATTTATAATTTTGAAATTCCACTATATCTATTTTAATATAGATTGTGTTTTCAACAAAATAATCTCTTACCGTGCAAATAAATAACTTTTGGTTTGTCTTGGAAAAGTTGATTACTTCGTGATACAATATAATACACACTTTAAGGGGAGATAAAAGTGTATTATAATTGAGCTTGCCCATCCATAGAAATTATTTTTATTTTCTAGATTTGTTATTTAATATTGTAAAGCTTAAACCTGTATTTACATTAAATTTGAAAATATTGCCACTAAAGTTTCTATTAAATAATATGTTTTTGGCATAAAGATCAATGCCTGGGAAACAATGCAAAAATATGTAATTTTAAAAATAAATCAATTTTATGAAATAATACTGGAAATTATTACTATGAAATAACACTGGAAATTATTATTATTTGTTTGTTTTTGCAAAAAATTAGGGGCCATATTGCAAAACAAAAAAACTTCCGAAATTTTAACCTAATGAATATTGTAATGTAAAATAGATTTAATATTGAATTAATTAATAATTTTTAATTTTAGTAATCTAAATTATTGTTTTCTTCCAATTAAATTTTTAGTAATTAAAATAAATGCCTATATTATTATATTTATTATTATAACATATGAATAGAAAGTTTAACATTTAAGCAATATTAAACCATAACATAAGAAACTAGGCATAAGGGGATCACATGGAAAAACCACGATTTGTTGTTGTGACATAAAGTAAACACCCACTCCCTTTTTACATCACCTTTTGTAGGCACCCACCTACAGGAGGCTCCAACCTCTTTTCTATCTTGTGAGCTACAACTTGTTGGAAGCACCCACTCTGACTTACATCAATTTTTTGCAGGCGACAACCTACGTGAGGCTTCTACCTTGATTTATTTTGTAACCTACAATGTGTTGGGAAACTCCTACTCCTTCTACAAGCTCTAACCTGCTCTTTTTTAGGCTACTACTGGAAAGGAGACAACAATCCCTTTATAAGATTACAAATTTATTTTTCTAGTTATCCTACTCTTTATCCTTGTTATGAACTTTGTCTCAACCTCCTCTTTCTCAATCCTGCTTCACATCTTCTCTTCTTTCTCTTTCTTTCTTTACTGGGAAATCCAAAGACTTGGTCTCACAATAACTCAATCTTCAAAAAAACTATCCTGCCATCCAAAAGCACATATATTTATATGCATGACTTGTTGATTGTTAGTGTTCCATATAGGAATCTAAAATGAAAGGTTGTCTCTTTGTATTCCACATATTCGTTTCACATTTTTAAGATTTTAAATATCAAAACAAATTAATGGCCCACCCCCTTGATCGAGGTGCGATACAAGTCATCGTCCCTCTCAGGATTTTCGTCATGCATGAAAAGATTGATGACAGGGTTGGAGGGCAACTCGACCCTTGCCCTCACATGTCGATCAATATAGTGGGGTGACAGAGCACATGGGAAGGTTGAATCTTGAAGCGATGGGTTGCAGGGCTCTTAAACTCTAGGTGGGGAGGGCGTGGAGTCTCACTCATGCAATTTTCTTGTTTTGGAGCTTGGTTCCTGGAGGTAAGCATAAACTCTCAGCTTTCAATCCTTTGTCTTCAAGAATGATCAAGAAGTTCTTCTTTCGGGGTGTGACTAACCTCTGGTCCATGGCATGCATGGTCAGATATGTTTTTCTTTTTCTCCCCTCCTCGACTACAGTTTGTTGACAATCTCTACAAATTGAATGTCGTAAGAAAAGGAATTGGTTTCTCGGAAAGTGGGAAATTTTATGTGGTTTCGTTTTATGTTGTGTTTTTTGTCTCTATGCCAATGTCTGTTTTCTTTGGTATTCTATTTCTTCGAATGGGAATGTATGGAAAAATTTGGGTTAGTCGTCTTCTGTTGAAGGATTGTCCGCCTGATGGTAATGGATATCTTCGTGATTTTTTGGCCTTGAGCAAGGGAATGTCCTTTAAATCTTCTTCTCTACTTTTTTATGGTTATGGTGTGGTTTTCAATGGTATTCGGCTTAGGGAGCTAGTCTATCAAACCTCCCTTCTAAGACGACAGACTCTCTCTAGATTCTCTCTCTGTACTGGCCCAATTGAGCACGAAGTGATGGTTATTAGAATAGAGTGGCGTTGGTGGTCACCCTTTTCGACTCTTAGTGTATATGTAAGGCTCAGACCTAACACAATCTATTTCTTGCTCTTATTTTATGTAATTGTGTCAAGTTTTAAAACTTGTGTAACCACCTATCTCGTGAGTAGACAGTTTGGTCCTGGCCTGTGGCTCAACCTGTTTGGTTGAAATTTTGTAATTTGATTAACTGGTTTCTATTTCAAATGGATTTTCCCTACCCTAGTGTTGGTTCATCTAGAAATCGGGGTCGGGGTCGCAGCAGAAGTCGGGGAATCGAGGTGGTCAAGGTTCTTCCTCCGCTCGACCACCTAATAAAAGTAGTTGTAAGTCGGATGCTCAAATCATCAATGAGGTGACTCAGGAATATAATACAAGGACCCCAACCCAAGTAAAACAAATGATTTCGACATGGGAAGTAGAGCTCAATCAGAGGGCAGAAGTTGAAGTGTAATTATAAGACTGGCAAGTCTTAGTTCCACAACCTGAACACACTCATTGTCGTACCACCCAGTATAAACAAATTGTTCATCTGTATTGGATGATAAAAGTATTGTGGCTAGAGCTATATGACCTCTCCTACAGGTTCTGTCAAATCTGATCCAGGTTTCCAAGAAATTCAGAAAGAATTTCAACTTGTCCAATTTCAAATCCAACAACAGAATGTTCGCCTTGACCGTATTGAGAAGCACATTTCGTGCCTCCCTCAATCGGAATTACGAGGATCCAGTGTTAAGGACCAAACTCCTATGGAGTCCTTTGATGATTAGTTATTAGTTTCAATGTAGCAATTCCTTATTTTCTTTTATTTTTTGATGCATATGTTGGTTAGTAGTAGTTATTATATTTTGTTAGGTGAAAATTGGTTTACAGACAATAAGTCATATAAAGCTTTGTTTGACAGTCTTAATTTATTTAGATTTTGGATGGCGTACAATGTGGTTCGATGACCAACATACTTGGTTTCCTAATGGGCAGGTTGAGGCCATTGAACGTCTTTATGGATGTAACCTGCTTTTTGAAAATGAATGAATGAAAAGCACCTACCAAGCTTACAAGAAAAAAAAAATCATGGTCTACCAAATATTATTTAAAAGAGTAACATCAGTTAATTGTAATGATTGCATAAGCCAAAACAATCTCGATTTATTTTTGCACATTGCAGGATGCATACACATTTTTCTTAAAGACAATACACATATATATGTGGTATTCTCATTGAACAAATGTGTATTTTCTATTTCATTTTGGTTTTGCTTGCCATTCCTTTCAAGAACATCAATATGCTACGCTCATCTATGAATGGAAATATATCAACAATATTAATCACAACTAAACACTCCAATACTCTGACAATCATATCTTTCAAGACACACTAGAAATACTATGTTAACCTCAAGCATTTAAATCACAATTTTTGCAAGCATTTTCATCCCAACATTTGCAAGCATTTACATCACTATGTTTGCACCTGTTGCAAGACCATACTTCTAACAAGCTTCATACTCACCCACAAACTTACATGATCAATGAATTTACATAAGCAACAATACATACATAGGAACAATAATATGTACTCAACAATATCAATGATGAATACCTCTAATACTAAATGAACATCTAAGCAGGCGCTAAATTGGGTGATCAATGTTATCTTTGACATCATTTCATCTTTTAAACATTAAAATTTATGTGGATGCTTACAAGAAATTGCTTCATATTACATACTGATCAACACAAGAAGGTTCCTTCAACAACTTTGCTATCAATAAGAACTTCACCAACAATCTCCCCCTTTGGCATTGATGGCAACACTAATTTAGTCCTCCCACTTTTTTCCTTGAGAATCATTCCTCCTTATTTCTTCTTGAGAATCATTCCTCCTTATTTCTTCTTGAGAATCATTCCTCCTTATTTCTTCTTGAGAATCATTTATTCTTATTTATCCAAACCTCCCCCTTTGACATCATTGACAAAAGGGACAATGAAAATCAACAAGGAGATAACTCTTTTAAGACCACGAACTTCATTACTTACAGAAATATGGAAACCATTGTTGTACGTAGCTCCATATATGATAAAGAATTTTTTTTCAAGTCCTATATAGAAGACAAACATGATGGAAGATTGAACATTCATCGAACCAAATTTATGACATCACCAAATCTATAATTGGTATAATATTGTCAAGGAACACATTCATGGTTCAAATTGCATGGTTCAAATGGCACAATTCGATGAGTTTTTATCGAGTTTTCTCCATTTACACGCCGAGGAAAACTTATTTACCCACTTACCACAAAAATGTTCATAGAAGCTCCAATATTTTGAGTTGCAAAAGATAACCTCTGGAAAGAATCCAACTACAATCTTTCTTACTGCCACGGAAGAAGAAGCATCTACTTAACTTTCAGTTGCACCTATTATGGGTGAGGATGAAGAATCTGCAACTTCCTTATGTTCCTTGTTTATAATTTTGTTTTTAATGAGATTATGAATGGAAATGACACTTCAAATAAGAGAGGAAAGATAGATTACCAACATCATGTCATTTTTTTTGCTGTAAATGTTGGCATTATGACACAGATTTGGCACTATGACACAGGTGTTGTCCTTGATGGAAACTCACTCAGATGACAAATCATAGTTCAGACTCATAGAATGAAGAAACAGAGGTATACGCAGGTTCCTCATTGACCAAGCCGCGGGTACACGCGGGTTCGCAGACCAAAAGGCGTGTATAGCATACACACACACTTTCATGGAAGGAAAGGCGCGTACATGTTGGAAAACTAAGTTTTGGTCCGTGGTATGTGGTCCATGGTATTTTGATCCATGGTATTGGTCGAAGGTATCTGGTCCGAAGTGTTGACCCCAAGTATTTAGTCCAAGGTATTGGTCCTAAGTGGTTTTGGTCCATGGTATTGAGTAAGGCCTAAGACTATAAAAGGAGGAGAAGATCATTAGGCAAAGGCACTCAAGTATTTAATATCTAATAAAGAGCAAGATCTAGTATATAGGTTATTGGGTTATGGTGCATAGCTGGATCTGAACCAAGGATGAACCTTAGCGCTTGATGGAGGATAAGATCTAATGATGGGTCAAGATCTTCAGGCTTGAAGTGAAGTATCTTTGTGTGGTTTTGATCTTTTATCTGAATAACGGGTGCATGTTGTTGTCTGTAAATATGATGATCTGGGTATAACTGAAGTCTAGAATTGTTGTAAAATTTAAAGCATCTTTTACAGATCTGTACGCAGGTTCACTTTAGAAAAGGCACGTAAACAAGCTGGTTCTACATATCAAAGCAATGTATACATCTTAAATTTGATTTACAGATCTGTACGCAGATTTGCCTTGAGAAAAGTGCATATACACACAGGTTCGACACATGGGAGTAGCGTATACCTCATAAAATATGTTTTAAGCTGCTTCTATTTTTTGTTGCAGTGTTCTGGGTTCTGGCTTGGGTTTTGGTTACTATATTCTGGTTGTTGTATTCTGGTTACAGCATTATGATAAGTGATTGATTGATCCAGTTGTGATTGGTGAAAAGGATATTGGTTGATGCAAATATATTTGAAGTTTGAATGATGTTATTGATAGATCCAGTCTAAAAATTTATGAAACGTGGTCCTTGAAAGAAAAGAGAAGGTTGTAGCCTTCTGTAGGCCGACACCTACGTACTAGTAAACATTTCAAGCTAGTACAAGAGTTAGGGGGTTGTAGCCTTCTGCAGGTAGAAGCCTACGTACTGGTATAAGTTTGCACCAATACAAAATTGTAAAAGAAGTTTCTAATTTAAAAGAAGATAGAGACGATTGCAGCAGGTGGTTTTTACCCACATTGGGTTTCCACCTAAGTTATATCTTTTTTCCTTGTGTGTGATTGTCTATTCTGTTTTTACTGCACCTGATCACTGTTTATATGGTTCTGATACACTGATATAAGATCAACATATGATGAAATAACTGAATTATAAGTTTACAAAATATACGCTAGTTGCTTTAAACACAGTTGCGTATACACGTGAGTTCCATTAACTTAAGTAGCATATATGAATCTGATTATGGAAATGAAAAATTATTGACTTGCTAATATTGATTCACCCCCCTCTTAGTATTATTTCCAACAATTGGTATCAGAGCAGGTCCTTCAAAAGAAGCTTGATCGCTTGAAGGAATATCTATCATCATGAGTAATCAAGAAAGAGAGGGATCCATCAGACCACCAATCTTTCATGGGAGCAACTTCGTGTATTGGAAGGTAAGAACCACAACCTATCTTCAAGCTCTTGGAGCAGATGTCTGGGAAATCGTGGAAGGAGGATATACATTTCCATCAACAATTCCTACAGATGCGGCTGGTAAAAAACAATATGAAACCAATGCCAAGGTTGTCAATACATTATTGGGGAGTCTGTCACAATCAAAATTTGTCAAAGTTATGCAACTCAAATCTGCCAAAGAAATATGGGACAAGATCGTTCTAAGCTATGAAGGAGACAATCAGGTAAAACGTGCAAAACTGCAAACTCTCAGAATTAAAATATGAAATGCTCAAAATGCACAATGATGAAAGTATTGCTAGTTACTTCTTACGTATAGATGAGATTGTTAATTGCATGAAGAATTTGGGTGAAGAGATAAAAGAAGTTACTTTAGTTGAAAAGGTTTTAAGATCATTGTCTACTAAGTTTGAATCAAAAGTATCTGCCATAGAAGAAAAACAAGATCTTCAGACTATTATTATGACACAACTGCACAGAATCTTAACTGCCTTCAAAATGAGAAAAGGAGGTCCATTAGATATGAGAGAAGCAGCCACATTTAAAGCTTCAGGAAGAGAAGAACTCACTGAATCAAGACATATTTCAGAAGGAGAGGAAGAAGCAAACTTTGTCTAGAACCTTCAACGAGGTTCCAGAAGATTCAGAGGTAAACTACCTTTCAAATGTTTTTCTTGTGGAAGAGTCGGTCATTATGTTGCCAAATGTCCTCATAAAGATAAGCTTGATAAAGGTAAGGAATCAACAAAATGGAATAGAAAACAAAGTTTACAGGTAAGAAGAGTACATACGGCATGAAGACTAGTGATGGTTTAATCAAATTAGTGATGAAGATTGAAAATAGTAATGACTATAGACTTTTGATGGCTTTTGAAGATGATGATTTCTTGGATGCTTTAGATGAAGATGACCTTTATGAAGAAATATTTAAACTCAAAATCTATTTAGAAGAAAAGAATATGATTATAGATACTCTGACATTCCAACTTGCTGAAAGAGAAAAACATAACGAAAAACTAGAATGTGAAATTGTGGGTCTAAGAAAGGATATTGAGAAAACAAAAGCT
>APFE031490790.1:385582-415657 GCA_000404065.3 Pinus taeda | reverse complement strand
AAAACCCTAGAAGATGACTCACCCCCCTACAATCATCTATATATGGATCCCTCATCACAAAGATCCAGAGGCTGGAATCTTGTATCTTGTAGAGAAGTGTTGTTGGTTTTCTGGTGTAACTTCATGGTGTTGGGTGATCTAGACTTTACTCAAGGTGAAGAAGGGCTTTCTTGCTGGAGGATGATGTTGGGTCAAAACATATGGTTGTAATCCTCTTGCTATTCTTGATCTTAATAAATCTATTCAAGTTTTCCTCCATATTCTTGTATGTTTGATTATATATGCATTTGTATGGCTAACACATATCTGGTCCTGTGCTATTTATGAATATAGATCTCTGTTCTTCGATAGTAGTATGCTGCTTTGATTCCACAGGTGCTCTTTGAAGCTGGGCAAATGAGGAAGAAGCGGTAAAGATCTATCAGGAAGGAGAGGAATCAAGCAAGGGAACCAAGCGGAAGACTAAGGTTTGTGTCCTTGTTCCACTCTTATCTATTTTTATAAAGGAAAGCGAAAGTAGACTTTACTTGTTTGTTTCTAAGATAACTACCAGTCTTAGTGGGAATAGCAGCTCCAAGTGGACACTATTCCTGGTAACAAATATGAAGCCAAAGGATCTAACCTTTTGTTATTAATTTCAAGTCTCCATCTCCTTGTGCTAGATCTGCAATCAATAGCCCTATGGCAAAACAAGTTACAAGCATAAAAATAACCATTAAACAAACTTGTATGCCTAAAGGAGGGTCATCTTCCTAGCTGATCAAACTACTATATAGATGTGTACAATATCCTCATACAAACAACTTCCACATGTCCAAAATTGTGACAAATGAAGCACTCAATCTTGTTAGTCAAAGGGGAAAAGGAGTTTTGAATCCTATAAACTCTACCACTATCAATTATAGGAGAGAAATGATATTATGGATGCAAATTATCCTCTTGATTCTTTTCTTGGAAGTTGTTGGTGGATCTACCATCTATTTCCTTCCTTGCTATCATTCTTGGTCCCATTCTTTGCTACAAGCTTCTTTGGTACTTCTTTGTTGTTTTTTCATGGTTGTGAACTAGACTCTCCAAAGCCAACACCAGATCTTATCTTAGGAGATATTTGGATCTGAAGCATATTATCCAAGAGCTTGGTTCTCTTATCTTGCTTCAGCAGACCATTCTTCTTCGCTAACTATTTTCTCATGGAGACCGCTTCACCTTCCAAGTCTTCAATTTGAACTTCTTTCTCTTTTAGCCAATTCATCAACACAACCTATATTCTTTTAGTCGCTTGTAACTGGATCTTCATGCTAAGGATATCCTCTCTAAGCAAACTCTCCTTTTTGTCAAAGTTCTAGAAAATATTTTCATGGTCCCTACATGCAATTGTTAGCGTACTCACTTCAATAGATAATTTTTCAATTACTACCATTTTCAATTCATATTCTTCCTTAAGGAGCAAATAATCATTCTCTTCTTCACTATGCAATTCATCAGATAAATTAAAATCATAACTCAAAAGTAAATCATCCATATTTAAACCTTTAGATCTATTTTCTTGTAGAAAATTTGGCTCGACTGAGGCTTCATTTTTTAATTTGTCATTAAGATATGTTGCACTATTTTAACTAGGGGGATTTATATCCTTAGGTTGACTCTCTACCTTTTTTCGGCCCTTCTTGTTTCTTTATTTTTCTAATCTTCTCCATATCTCTATTGTTTCTACTATTATCATAACCAAACAAGATCTTTGGTCCATCCCAAATATCTTTAGCATATTTTAGATCTATTATCTTATCCAAATCTATATTGTTGATATTTTCATAAATTATACATCTTGCCAAAGCATCCTTTCGCATCACCTTTTATATGCTAGATTTCTCTCCACATCCTTCAAAAACAAGCTTCCAAATGTCATATCCATGAGATAATAATAGATATTTGACCTATTCTTTCCATACATTGAACTTTGTCATTGTGGGCGAAGACACTCCTATAGGATTCATTCCTAAACAAAAATTTCAACTTTTTGCCAACACTCCCTAGATCTAATCTTCAATGACTAAAATGCAATCAAGACCCTCACAATGCAAACATTAATCTACTTGCAAAATGTAAATTTTGTATAAAAGGGAAACCTAGTCTATGCATAAGAAATAACAATGTTTGAAATTGAAACCCTAGCTTAGAAAGCATAAAAAAGTGAAGGAAAACCTAATCTAACTTGCATTAAAATAAAGAGCATGAAATCAAACTTCAATTACTACATTCAAAAGATATTATATTTTAATAACATAGTTCATGAAGTGCTTGAAAAAGAAATCATGTAAATCATCAATGTATTATTCAATTCATGAACTTTTTTACTAACCCTAATTGCATAGATGAATTACAGTGGTGAAGAGACAAGTCCTAAGTGGTCTATAATCTTCCTCAATCACGTTTTAAAATCTTAAGGGATGTTATGAAGGACTAGCAGGTAAAAATCAAGCTTTAAGAACAATTCTAGTCAAGTTTGGAGAGCTTTTATATGGTGCTACATGATGTGACATTATTGCACTGTTTTGCGACATGATTGAATCTATGAGAATTCCGAGGGCTAAGAAGGTTATTTGAAGGTGAGGAAGGGTAGTGGAAGGTGTAAGAAGGTTTTCTAAGGTCATTTCCAAGCTTATTACCCTTCAGGAGCCCATCTTGCACAAGGAAAAATGATCACGGTGAGCTTCAATGAACTAGAAATGAACTCTCGGTGAACAATGTTTTTGAAGAAGTTGTTGAGGGAGGGAGGAAGGATCTGATGGTATGATGAGGAGTGTAAATGAAAATTCTATACAATTCAATCCAATAGTAGGACCTATACACCATAAAAGTTACTCAATCACGCCAAACAGCTAAAGAATGCTAATAATAAAGATTGCAAAAAATTAAACTAAAAGGTGTTCGGGTCCAACCCTAACCCCCTTATTTATGTAATAGGATTGAGTCATAGTTATAGTTAAGAAAAGACCCTTATGTATATTGCTATCTATAGCACTTGACACTCCTGGAGACCATAGTTCCCTTCTCTATCTCTGGATCATGCATCATCTTTGTTAGATCAGATCTCACAGGTGGGGTTTTGTCGCAGTAGCAGCAATCAATTCTGTCGTTCAGATCTATCAGATCAACCATTCAGATCAATCAGATCTTCCATCCAGATCTAGTAGTTTGGGCTTTGTATCCATCACAACAATCAAATCCTCCATTCAGATTTGACTAATTGTGTGGGTTCCTATACCTGGGTGTGATTTTCGTAGGACTTTGGGGTTGCATTGAATTTTCTAGGATTCGGCCACTGCAGTATTCCTAAATAAGGAGTAAAACTCCATTCAGAGTTAAAAAAAAAAAATAGGGGATGAGCTGAGCAAGATGGTACCATTCAATTGTTAGTGCCAAAAATTTCGGGCAGTCCCAAATTTCAAGTACATCGGATCGGTGCATGGTACAAACTAGAGCTCAAGCTATGGCTAATGAGAGGATTGAAAAACTTGAATCACAATTGAAAGATGTACTGTTGTAGCTAAAGAACTTAAATGAAACACTCTCAAAGGGCAAGATGGAAGAACGTGCGGAGGCATATATTGGCAATGAAAACATTGAGGGCGAGTCTAGCGAGTCTCTTCACCTCTTTGGCACCCACCAACAATCCCAACCGTGACCACCCAAGCTGGACATTTATAGATGTGTTGGCTCTCACCCAGCCACATGGATAGCACAAATGGAGCAATATTTCATACTAACTCACATCATGGATGATGCAACTTAGCTTAGTGTGGGTAGCATGTACTTGGACAATGAAATATGGCAATGGTGGCAATGGCATCAATGTTTCTATGGAAGGCCCTTGACTTGGCAAACATTCAAAAAAGCTCCTACAAATCGATATGACCATGAATCTAATTTTTTGGCTCGTCTCAGTAAGCTCTGACAAACAGGAACAAACATCCTTTGAAGCCTTATCTTTCCGCACATGAGGTCTACACAATGAGTTCTACGAGGAATGTTTTGTCAGTGGTCTCAAAGAAGCCATACAAGCCCACTTCCGACTACAATGCCCTATATTATGGTTGCATGCTTGCAGGATAGCTCATGAAGTAGAACGTGTGTTCGCGACCCAGTCCAATTGCCCAAATTTCATAGCCAAGGGTCACCCCACCTAGGCTCAAAGCACTACCCAAACACTCAAGTTTCAAAAAGTGTCACCAGCAGAAATGGCAGAAAGAAGAAAGAAAGGATTGTGTTACTGTGATGAGAAATACTCCCCCGGGCATAAATGCAAGGAGCCCAAATTCTTTCAAATTGATGCTACTAATCACAGTTCATCGGAGGAAGCCCCACCACTTGAGGAACCAGAGGAGGAAGAAGAGGAAAACCAACAAGACAATGTACCTAAGAACCAGTTATCTCGCTGCATGCTTTGGCAGGGATTTCTTCTCCCCAAACTCTCAAAATTAGAGGTTTTACTAAGCATTGCCTAGTAGTAGTCTTGATTGATAGTGGCAGTACACATAAATTTATCCATCAAAGAGTCACAGAAGCAGTGCATTGTTTTGCCTGAGCAGTTTCTAACTTCCAAGTCCAAAATCGTTGATGGGGGGACAATGAAATGTGAAGGCCGCTGTGAAAATGTCAAACTTCAAATGGGGGATTATCAGGTAAAGACCCACATGTTTGCTATACGCATGGGAGGGTGCGACATTGTCTTAGGTACTGAATGGCTTCACACACTTGGCCCAATCACAATGTATTTCCAGGAGTTATATATGAGCTTTAAGCAGAATAACCACACATACCGTCCGTGGACTTCAGGTGGGAGCTCCCTCTATCATCAGCTCACATCAGATGGAAAATTTGTTAAAAAAGGGCCACCATGGAGTTATAGCCCAATTTAATGCCATCCAGGCCTTCAAATCCAATTCTCTTCATATTCATCATGAGATGCAACAGATCTTAAACAACCATCTTCCAGTCTTTGACAAGCCTCATGAGTTTCCACACTCAAGAGGGGAACATGATCATATCATTACTTTGGTCCCAGGGGCCCAACCACAAAATGTGTGCCCATATAGATATCCGTTCACCCAAAAGAATGAAATTGAAAAAAATCATCAAGGAACTCTTGGAAGTAGGCGTCACTCATCCCAGCATTAGCCCTTATTCATCGCCAGTGATCATGGTGCTCAAGAAATATGGGGAATGGCATATGTATCCAGACTTCAGGGCCCTCAATAAGTTGGCAATCAAAGATAAATTTCCCATCCCGGTTGTCGATGATTTGCTGGATGAACTAAATGGGGCTCAATTCTTTACTAATCTCGACCTTTGCTCAGGTTATGACCAAATTCAAATGAAAGAAGTAGACATTCCAAAGACTGCTTTTTGAACTCATGAAGGCCATTATGAGTTCCTGGTCATGCCATTTGGTCTTTGTAATGCCCCATCCACTTTTCAGAGCCTTATGAACCACCTGCTCAAACCATATCTCAGAAAATGTGTCCTTGTTTTCCTTGATGACATCCTCATCTACAGTCGCACCTAGGCCACACATCTTTAGCATGTAGATCTACTCTTGCAACTTCTCCGCAAGAATAAACTATTTGTCAATATGTCCAAGTGCTATTTTGGCATGGAAGAAGTTAAGGATTTGGGCCACATTGTGGGGCATGAAGGTGTAAAGGTGGACCCCAAAAGGATCCAGGAAATGTAGGATTGGCCTCAACCAAAGACCTTGAAGAGCTTGAGAGGATTTTGGGTCTCACAGGCTACTATCGCAATTTTTTTTGTAATTATGGTCGCATTGCTAGGTCCTTCAATCAACTCCCAAAGAAAAATTCATTCCTGTAGAATGATGAAGCACAACAAGCCTTTATATCTCTCAAACATGCCATGTGTTCCACTCTAGTCTTAGCACTACCCGACTTCACCAAATATTTTGTGATTGAATGTGATGCTTCTGGTATGGGTATTGGGGTAGTCTTAATGCAGGAAGATCAAACCTTGGCCTTCACGAGCCAACAACTAAGTGAGAAGAATCTGGGACAATCTACCTATGAGAAGGAGATGATGGCCATCTTACATGTAGTAGATACCTGGCGACCATACTTATTGGGGTGACATTTCCAAATCCGCACATACCAACAAAGCCTTAAATATTTTTTTGAGCAACGCCTATCCTCGCCACAACGAAATAAATGGCTCGCCAAAATGCTGGGATATTATTATGAGACAATCTATAAGAAAGGGTGCGAAAATATTGTAGAAAATGCGTTATCCCACCAATTTGAGGAGGAAAGTACCCTGCTCGCAATTTCCCTTCCCATTCTAGAAAGGATTGAAGAGGCTCACAAGGAATGGTTTTCACATCCCTGGCTCTCCCAACTCATTAATCAATTGTAGGCAGATCCACATTCCATAGCGAGCTACTCGTGGTAGGATGAGATTCTTTGCTACAAGGACAGAGTCATAATTTCACCAACATCCACCCTCAAAAGTCTCATTTTGGTGGAGTTGCACTCATCTCCCACTGTAGGACATTCAAGATTTTAGAAGACGTATGCTCGCACTTGAAGATCATTTTTTTGGACAGGCATGAAAAAGGACATTCTTACTTTTGTAGTTGAATACAACGTTTGTCAGTGCCACAAAGGAGAAACAGTCAAATCCCTAGGCACATTACAGCCATTGCCCATCCCAGCCTCAATCTGGACGAAGGTTTCTATGGATTTCATTATAGGTCTTCCAAAGTCAGGAAACAAGTCTTTCATCATGGTGGTTGTGGACAAACTTTCTAAGTATGCTCATTTTTGTGCCCTACCCCACCCTTTCACACCGACTTTGGTCGCTCTATATTTCATGGATCAGATCTTCAAATTGCATGGCATGCCCACTTCCATTGTGTCTAATTATGACCCGATCTTTACCAGTAACTTTTGGCAAGAACTCTTTCAGCTACAAGGTACCCAACTACAACTCAGTACTTCCCATCATCCACAAACTGATGGTCAAACTGAAGTTGTCAACAAATGTTTGGAGGCCTACCTTAGGTGTTTCACTTCAGAAAAGAAACATCTTTGGGTACAGTGGTTACCTCTAGCCGAATGGTGGTATAACACCAACTATCATGCCACCACCAAAATAACTCCATATGAAGTAGTTTACAGTCAACTCCCTCCTTCCCCTACTTATATCAAGGGATGCTCGAAGGTACAAGCAGTGGATCAACTCTACAGAACCACACAACCATGCTGGCCCACCTTAGAGAGAATCTTCATCAAGCCCAAAACCGCATGAAGCAATAGGAAGATCAACATCGCTCAGAACACCAATTTCAAGAAGGGGATCAGGTATTTTTGAGGCTGCAACCATATAAGTAAACATCACTCAAAGACAATGGTTGTCATAAATTATCTCCAAAATTCTACGAACCATACCAAGTACTTCAGCGCATTGGAGAAGTCACCTACAAGCTAGCTTTGCCACCCACTGCAAAAATCCATCCATTCTTCCATGTCTCATGCCTCAAGAAAGTGATTGGGAACCATTTTAGAATTCAAACCAGTCTACCTGAAGTGGATGAAGAAGGGTCAATATAGATCCAACCTGAATAGGTTCTTGACACACGCGAATGGCACCTGCGTGGCCGCACGATCAAGGAATTCCTCGTCAAGTGGAAATACACCTCTCTAGAAGTTGAAACCTAAGAACTAGCTACTATCCTTCAGTAGTTTCCGCATCTTCAACCTTGAGGACAAGGCTATTCTTATGGGGGAGGGCATGTTAGGGTCCAACCCTAAACCCATTATTTATGTAATAGGATCGAGTCATAGTTATAGTTAAGTAAAGAGTCAATAAAGCCCAATTAATAATTGTAAATGGTTAGCCCACATTTAATGAAGGGACCATAGTTAGTTGCAAATGGGCCATGGTATTAGATAGATGGTATTAATAAGAACCATGGTATTGCCCCATAGTATTGCATGTATGAATCCTATATAAAGGATAGAGACTCCCCTCGAGGAGCATCGTGTCTTATTTTGTAATTGAGCTCAGCTCTATTGGAGGTTGCCCCCTCAAAGAGGCAAGTGAACGTTACTTTCTGAATAATAAAATACTTGTTGCTATTTCTCATTGTTCTATGTTCTGGATATATTTCTTTGCATATTTGGTATTCTAGTATCGTCTTGCAGGTTAAGAGCATAACAAAAGGAAAGGATGAGTTGAATTTTATTCAGGATCTTCCTACTTCATGCAAAATGAAACCTAGATTTTATGCTTTCAAACACAACGCTCACAACCACATTTCCCAATAAAATGATTAGTAACTCACAAAGGAAACTTTTTCATATAAATAAAACCTGCACAAGGAAATGTTGCTAATCCAAAACACATGAAAGGAATATGTTGAATAAATTGTACAAATGAGAGAGGCTAGAGTGCATGGGTCAGACTGTAACCCAAGGGAAGTCATCCCTCTAGAACAAAATCATATTTAAGAAACAATAGACTTCTCATTGATCTCAAAAAGTACTCAATTACATGGAAATGAAAATGACAATTAAAACCTCTTAAACCTAGCACTCACTATTATTCTCTAACATTTCAAATCATATTGAGCCCTTGAGATTGTTTATTTATAAAAAATAGCTGAGGGAAATCCTTATTGGAAGGAGGGATTCTTCCCTCCAAAATCCATAAAAAGGCAGATCTAACTCCTTGAGATCCTCACACTCTTTGAGTGCATCAACTTTTAGTATATCTATGAACTGTAGGTGAGTAAATATAAGGAGAAAGTCAAGCTATATGTGAGTAAATGCAGTGGAAAATCCTCCTAAATCTTCTCTAGTTGCCTCCAACGTAATTATGCATAATAAATGCACTCTTTTCCTGTACATTAATCATGTTAGGCAACAAGACATGATAAATGTCTTGTAATATTCCTAATAAACACATTATAGTAAAAAAGATGTTGTCAAATGCGAGGAGAGAGGTAAATATATGTTGAAGGAAGGCTAGATGGACCTTGCTATATACCTATTAGTGAGGCACATCATCACCCACCTATTGAAGGTGTTGCTCACCCTTTGAGAAAATCAACCACTTAATTCCATTTCATGCATAGCCCTAGTGGCAGCTCTAACATCCCAAGGTATCTTTGATGGAGTGCCCTCTTGAGGGTGGAACCCTGTATTTTTCTCTATCTCTGCCCACTCTTGCTACTCTTCTATTTTCTCTTTTCTTTCTTGTAGCCCTAGAAACAAAGGATAACTCAAGCCATATCTAGTTGATATTCAGTCTTTGAACTATTCTCTTATGTAAGGGTTTCTTTTCCAAGGTGTTCCTTAATCCGTCCAAGGACTGATACTCTCTTATTTTTAGGCTATGTGGTAAGGAATTCCATCTCCTATGCCAAGCTGGAAATCCCTCGGTCCCTAATAGCCTAAAAATGTCTTCAAAGTGTAGGATGGATTTATCCTATTTTTCTATGTAAATTGATGCCAATTTGGGGTCTTCATAAATGATTTTATGATTGTTGATGACAAGGTGAGGGGCTCTCAATTTTTCTCTTACCTATAAGGGTTCATCAGTTTCCCTAGACATGACCCTTTTTGTCTCTTCAAACCTTGCTTCCTCATGAGTTAGCCAAGAGGCCAATGGCATATGTTGTACATATCCCAGCCTAGAATTTGGATCCCATAAGTTCATGTTAGTTAGTATTATCTTACACATGTAGAATTATGCCATCTTATCTCTTTCCTCCACACTAGATCTATGAAAAATTAATGAATTATTCGTAGTTTTGGAAAGGAAGAATAACAACCTCCTCCCACATCTACTCAAGTAACAGACCAACAGGGCTAAACATGTGACGATAATTTACTATGATATGACTCAACTCCCTATGTGTCAGTTAAGGAAGTGGAATCAATGGAACACATCACACATATCTTCCACATCAACAACATAACTCCCAGATGCCATCCCAACCACTTAGGTAACCAGCCCCTAAGACCAATTGAAGTTTTAGTGCATCAAACCCATGGAAACTCCCTTGATATGGACTAGGGTGTGTCTAGGAGGCTCCAAAAGCTCCCACAACAATGGTAAGGGAGATTTTAGGGAATGTTTTCCCTATTGTTGTGCCTGGAACTCTAGGATTTGTGCCACTTTTTCAGGCCCAGAGCCTAGGTCACTGCTCAAAACTCAATGACACCTTTAGAAATGAAATTTCACAGTAGAAAAAAGATACATTTGAAAAAACATCAACAAGGACTAGATTGGACCCCTACTAGCCATTATAGGAATTTCATTAAACATGTCACAAACATGAAAGCTACAGGTCGTAACAACATAATTGAGCATAGGGGTCTCATACGTATCCGAGAATCACTAAGAAGCATTTATGCCTCAACACATTAGCTACAATTTCATGTATTAGGCCACAAATACATTGTTCATTCATTTACAAGTAAAAACATGATGAGATCCATACATATACACTGTCATAATATATGTTCATAACCAACATAATAACAATAAAAATATTAAGGAAACAACAACCATATAATCCACATATAAACTAGTATAATACTAATGAATTAATAAGGAGAAATAACCTCATATTAATGATGCAAAGGCCAACCAGGTTTGGGACTTCCATGAACAACCCAACCAGAGACATGGCTCAGCCAAATCTCTCTTCACCTAGTCACCCCCATGCCATATTCAAAGCATGAATGTGGGATCTCATGGAACAACCCATCAAAATCAAACTAGGGTTTCCAAAGGCCAAACCACCTAGACCCATCAAACAATTATTCCACCTCACGGCCAGACATCACAAATCATCACCAAATTGGTCTCTACCAAAGCCTTCCAAGGCTCCAGAGAATTTTTCCAACCAAGACTTTCAGGACTAGTAACTCAACCCAAAACTACCGTCGAGCTCCAAAGTGTTTGTCCAACCAAGGCTCTAAGACTAGTAACTCAACCCACCAAGGGTGCCAGAGAATATGTCCAACCAAAATTCCAAGACTAGTAACTCAATCCAAATTGTTACAGGGCTCTAGAGCATTTGTCCAACCAAGGCTCCAGGAACTAGTAACTCAACCCATAGCTAAAAAAACATGAGAACCAACCAGAAAAGAAAAGAAAATGAACCCACAACACCATGGATATCAAGGAAATGGCAAGGCTAGGAAAATCCATTGTCAATCTAGGAAATCCTCCATGCCAATGATAGATCATAACCAAGAAACGACATGCATATGCCATGCATGCCAAAACTAGTGAAGAAAACATACATGTAACTCGGTACCTGCAAGAAAAACCCACTGTAGCTACTAATCCCGATGTCCTCTTGCGCTTTCTTTCTCTTCATTTTCCTTCTTGCTCCAAGTATTGAAGTATTCCACACTCTCCAAGAGTGCTCCAAGAAAACTCTAATTGTCCAAGTGTATGACAGAGAGAGAATAGAATAAGAGCTCAAAAATTGAATTGACAAAAGTCTGGGGAAAATCTTGCCAATTGATCCTCAGAAGCCTTTTTATCAATGAGGCCTCTATTTTATTCATTTTCCATTATTTTCCTTCAATTTCTTCCTCACATGCAACTTGTGACCTTTCACCTTCCTTTTCTCCTAATTTCCTTTATTTTCATAAATAAAATGTCAGTAAATGCCTCATGCCTTTCCAAAGCCTTTTCCGTTGCCTTTGCCAATTTCTTTAGACATAATAAACTGGATGACACCCCACTAGGATGTTTTTCCCACCATTCAACTTGGAATACATGTCCCATGACTGCGGTCTTATATATTTTTACATGGATTTTTAACCAAGGCTATTACAGAATCCTCACCCTTGGGGGAACACCATCCTCAGTGTTCAATGACACCTATAACTAGAAGACAGTTGAAAACAAAACATACTACCCATTGAGCTTTATAACATAGCTCATTGTAGTATTTACAATGACCATCCACTAAAACATGACAAACATACCATTTATTGGAGCTTTAAAACACAACTCATTACAATATTTACAATAATAACCACATATACACAAATACACATTTGCTTCACCCAACAAATAATCATACTATCTATGGAGCTTTATAAATCCAACTCGATAAAGTATTTACAATAATACACACATATACACATATGCACATTTTCTCAACCAACAAATAAAAGGATATGATGCCTACATCCGCAACAAGGGAACCGAGAGGCTCGCACCTCCACCCTCAAAGTAATACCAGGATTCACCTCATTCCCGAAAGTCCAGAATGCACTGTGAGTTCAAATCCACATCCAATGTCCAGCGGTATAATCTTGCACCACTTGTCCTCTCAATGAACAATTACTGACTCATTGTTCTAGGGAACACTCCCAATGTGCATTTCATTCCATCTGGCAATGTTAATGACCAAAACAAATACATCTTCGGCCTTCCCTTCTTTGCTACACGTTTCCTCGGGCAATCCGGTCACCCCCTTCCATGTAATCACACACCTTCGAAGTTCCACTGGCACCCCCATCCTGGGCAATCCATCCCTTGATAGGTTTTCCTTGCATTGGAAGGTCCAAAAACCAAGGAATATCCTTGCCTCAAACCATCATACTAGTCATTGCATGCTCATGGCAATAAATGGACACTATTGGGTACCAGTGTCCCACAATTGCCTAAATATTGAATGCTTTACCAACATACTATTTCCTGTTCCAATTCCTTTTGTTGTTGTTTCTATTGCTTATTGTCAGTTTCGACCACTTAACTAAGAATTTCATGCTTTCATGTACCAAGCACATAATTTCCATTAGATTAAATTTTTTTTTAAATAAGTTCCAATCCTACCTCATTGGTGGCCCATCAACAAGGTACGCTTGCAATTTTGTTCGCTTCCTATCACAACAAGTCAAACTAGCATCTTTGACCAAATCATCATGTATAAACATGTCACATCAGGTTATCTAAAAACACAACCATCATAGACAAAAATCATAAATCACATGTAACCATCATATACTAGAATCATAGATCACATGTAATCATCATAGACCATAATCATAAATCACATGCATAATAAAACTGAAATAAAATAATGATACTTATCCTTTAATCAATCCTTAGCTTCTACATGTGCACAACATCACATGTACATGACACCACTTACACAATGCATACATAGCACCACATCTACACCGCACCACCTTTATAATGTGTACACAATACCATATGTACAAAGTACCACTTGCATCACATGTACACAGAACCACATGTACATAAAATCACATGCACAACATGTACATATCACCCCCTGCACACAATACCACATGTACAACATGTACACAACATCGCATGCACACAACACTACATGTAAAATCATGCACACAACACCATATGTACATAGCACTGCATATACAACATGTACATAGTATCATATGTACACTACACTGCATATCCAACATGTGCACATCACCATATGCACACAACGCCACATATTCATCATGCACATAGTACGATATGTACACAACACTCCATATCCAACATGTACATAGCACCATCTATACCCAACACTACATATGCAATATGCACACAACACCTTAGATACAATCACTGAATATAAATTATGTACAACATATACAAAACAATAGCACTGCACATCCAAGACCACACTGCCTCTACCAAGAAACCTTGCTTCCAATGTCTCTATGCGATCCATGCTTATCCTAGCATGTCGCGGATCACGCTGTTTTCATTCTACTTATGTATCCTTCAATATAGTTTGTCCATAACAAAGACATAATATAATCACATAATATGAACTCATAACCACATGATATTGACCTCATAGATTTTTCAGGACTACTCTTCTCACTTGATTCCTCATGAACCAATAATCTCTTCATGACATTCATCTGCATAAGCAATCATTCCTCCACAAGAATGATTCCTGATGACCCTGACTAATAATGGTATGCACACACACACACACACACACACACACACACACATATACACATATAAAAATAAACATAAAACAATCATGATCCTGTCATACAACGTCATACATACATATATACATGCATATATATAAGCATTAGCATAAGCATGATTACAACATAATTACCAAATATCATAAGGTCAAGATTAAGAGAACTCCCTTTATCCATGCAAAACATGCCCAACATTGAGAACACCCATTCCCAACATAGCCAAGGAATCAAATTCCTCACATCCATTCACTTTACCTTTCCTATTAGCATTATCATGATTATCTTGCCACCATCCATTTATGCTAATGGGCCCAACTAACTTAGCCAATTGTCATACTCCTACCTTTAGTTGCCCTTACACATGCACCAACTTCATCCTAGTCTTTCATTGCCTATTGGGTTCCACACAGGTCTCCCAAAGTTCGTTCAATTTTCTTCTTTCCCAACCAATTCCTGAGACCCTCAAAACATAAAAGGCAAGAACAAGAAACAAACAAGAAGAAAATGATGAAAACCAATAACAATATGACACCGCAAACAAAGTGGAATGACCATGCATTAGACATAACAAAAATGCAAATCATGCATAAGAAAATGAGAAGGCACTGAAAGTACAAGACTCTTAACAGACACCACGACTCAATCCCCATGGGTTCCTAGTGCTTCCAAGGGAAAGCTCAACCCTCACTTCTTCAAGATTCCATGGCAATTTCTTTGCCATGCAATTCTCTATATCATATTGCCATACCACATAACTGTTAGTGCATAACTAAATGTAACAATATACCAATTATCTTACCTTGTTGTGCCAATCATGTTGCCTTGTAATTGAACACACATGTCAACCACATGTTCCAAAGATCAAGACAACATATCTGCTAATTTGAAATCAACTTTTACCAAGAGTAACAATCATGTCATAATCCATAGTCAACTCATAGTCATTAGACATAATGCTACAACTTTCACTTACTTACAGTCAAGTACATATCAGCTATCTCAACAAATATGTGTGAGTAAAACCATCTTAAAACAAGAACATTCCTTTGAGAAATCTTACATACACATAGTCATATTATGTAATTCATCAAACATTCAACAAACTTGCAAACATACCGTGTTAAATAAATCAACTAGATGACATAATCAAACACTAAAACATCAAATAGTTGACATAGTCAAACTCATATCATAATGTCATAACCCTAACCATCTGCATAGGCCAATCCAATTTAGCATGATACATATAACATCAAGATCTTAATGAAATGACCCTAATCATTAACAAACATATAACAAAAAAAGTTAACATATAACATGCTCATCAACAACATATAACATAATCATCAAGTTAACTATCATAAAACAACAATAGCAATGCATACAACCACAAGTTACTATCATTCATGACTATCTGACATGTGTACATATGACTACACTAACCAACTAAAATTTATCATACATATAACCATAATAATAATAGAATGACAAGCATATTAGTTACCCTAATGCTTACAAGAAACATTAACCAACATACCTGCATGCCCACCATACAAACCTGTATGATGATATGCTCTTATATTGAAGTCCATTGTTGCAACTTCAATTTAATGATCTGCATCTCCTGCTCTATCTCAGCCAACTCATTAGCATCACAACATACCAATATCTTCATGATGACCTAATCGCATATAATGACATTATACACAACAACCTTCATCGTGAAAATGCATGCATAACAACATATAAACACTGACATGCATAACAAATGCATATACAACCGTACACTCATGATGACACATCCCACAACAACACCATCAAACTTCACATGGCGACATCACTACAACCATGATCAACTCCATGCAAAGGAAACAAGCACATGGACTAAAAGCATAAGGAACACATATGCAACTAACATGAATACATGACCAATACACGTGCATCTAGTCCAGGGGTTGAACCATGCTCTGATACCACTCTGTAGTATTAGATAACACCTAAAGAGAAAAAAAACTAGACATTCCCCAAAGAGAATGGAACCCGCTCTAATACCACTTTGTGGTATTAGATATGACCCAAATAGAGCACAACCCACTTTGATACTACTCTGTAACACCCTCATCCCACATCTACCCAAGTAAACAACCAACCAAGGTAAACATGTGACGAGAACTTATTGTGATATGATTCAACTCCCTATGTTTCAATTAAGGAAGTGGAACTGGAGGATCACATCACTTAGACCTTCCACATCAGCAATTTAACTCCCAAATGTCATCCTAACCACTCAGGTAACTAGCCTGTGAGACCAACTGAAATTTTAGTGCATCAAACCCCTAGACGCCATCTTGATATGGACTAGGATGCATCTAGGAGGATCTAGAAACTCCCATAGCAAGGGAAAGGGATATTCTGTGGACTTTTTTCCCTAGTGTAGTGCCTAACTCCAAGATTTGTGCCACTTTTTTAGGCCTAGAGCCCAAGTCACTACCCATAACTCAATGATATCTTCAAAATTGAAATTTCACAGCGGAACAAAGATACATTTGCAAAACATCAACAAGGACTAGACTAGACCCTTACTATCCATAACAGACATTTCATCAAACATATCACAAACATGAAAGCTACAGGATTTAACAACAAAACTTGGCATAAGGGTCTCATACTTATCAAAGAATCGCTAAGAAGCATTTATGCCTCAAAACATTAGCTACAATTTCATCTATTAGGCCATAGATATATTGTTCATTCATTTACAAGTAAAAACATGATGGGAACCATACATAGCCACTATCATAATACATGTTCATAACTAGCATAATAACAACATAAATGCCAAGGAAAAAGCAACCATATAATATGTTATCTCAAAATCAGACCCTGGAAGGTTACTGACCAGGAAGACTTTAAGTAACTATTTCAAACCTACTTTAGGCTGAGGCTTAGCCTCCTCAACCTGAGAGGGCTCTCTCAAAACGATTAATGATTTTTTCAATTGTGAGTAAGATGGCTAACTCTTGTAAACTAATGCAGAATTGTAAGTGGTGGAAACACAAATAAAAGGCATCTATTGGGCTTATGGAGTCATAATCGATTCAGTATAACAATGATATCAACCTTACATAGAAGTCAGGGCATTAGGAATTCAACCATTCAGAACACACCAGAAAACATATAGGACAACACAGTCTATAAATATGTGAAGGAAATGAGAGCACAATCAGTGATTTCTAAGTAATCACAAATCTATACCACTGCAAACACTGAGTAGAGGATAATACACAAAATTCTAAACAGTAAAATGTAACTGATTCCTGAGAAGTAAAGTCAAGTCTTGTATTACTAAAACAAAGTCATATACATAAAGCCAAATATCAGAGCTTTTCTCAATAAATTTTCAACCCTGAGTACATTGCTCTTTCTCCTATTTATAGAATTCTTTACATAGCTGAGATTCCTCCTCCAGCATGAGGGGAACTCGAATTCTGCTTATTATGACACCTATTCAAACTTTAAATAACTATTAAATGCAACAAATTGCTAACTAGAAGCTTTAGAAACCTAAGACAATTAGGAGTCTAACTCCATCATCATGTTGGTAATAACATTAATTACAATCAACTCTCGTTCTCTGACAAGTGGTCTCCTTCAATTTAGCTGTGGTGGATGTTCGAAGCTCCATACTGGTCCTCGAAGTTTTATCCCTTTATTGCTGCTGAGAAGTGGGAAACTGCCCCTGTTTTTATGCTTTTGGTTTCTTCAAAGATATTCAGAATTAATTAACCATGCTGATCCTCTTTGATTACCCAACAATCTATTAGAGTGCCACATTCCTCATGTGCTGTCAACCTTTCTCATGTGTGAAGACAAAAACCTCCTCCAAGCTGTCTGACATATCATGGACTGTAGTAAATGTGATCACTTTATAACAAAAAGTTTAGAGTTGGGTTCGAATATATGTTTCCTCCACCTGTCTTTCCCTTGTTGAAAGTTGATACCTTTAAATGATCCTTTAAGGATATTCCTTTTTCAAAATTTTTCCTTCAGTTCCCTCAAAATCGGTTGAATGAATTTAAATTTTGTAGCTTCAGCAGTTTCATAGCGCGCTACAAAACTGTTGTGCATTAGACATCATCTTCAGCAGTTTCGTAGCGCGCTACGAAACTGCTGTGTAATTCCAAAAACACAGTTTCAAACCAAAATTTTGCTATTTTGAGCCTCTTGATATGTAAACATTCTTTTTAACTGTCCCAAAGCTTTTCAAAACTGAGTGGAGATGTATCATTCTTCAAGAAAGAATGCAACAAAGAAAATCATCAAAATTTGAGACATTACCTTACTTGATGTGTGCCTTCCTTAAGGCAATTTTTTATTTTTTATTTTTTATTTTTTTCCTGTTGGCTTAGCTGCGTTAAATCCTCAATTTTCCTCTTCATGACTTTGGTCCCAACTCTTATTTGCATATTGATCATTCTGATGAATTTTTCTTCCCATATATGAACCCAAACATCATCATGACTGTGAACACTCGACTCCTTTTCGAAACTTGCAACCTGTGTGTACCAAGACACCTAATGACCTAATGATAAGGATAAGCAATTGAATTGATAAGAAAAGTGTATGGGCTGATAACTGATAATGTATAAAAATAACGGATTTTGATAAATTTGATAGCTGGATGAGATTTGCTATGGATCAGCATGAATCCCTGATTTCGTAGCGCATAAGAACTTTGAAATAGGATTGACATATGGAGCTTAGGTGTGGTGTGAGACCAGTGATGGATGAAAATGGAGTGTTGACCTTTATTTAAACATACCAACAAGACTCCTAGGACTTAGACACTAAAGCAAACATGGAAGAATTAAACCTGGACTAACACCTAACCTTTACAATCAAACTAATGTGAACAATTTAGAAATCATTTCTTAAGTGATAACATAATCCACATATAAACCAATACAATACTCATGAATTGACAAGGAGAAATAACCTCATATTAATGATGCAATGGCCAACCAGGTTTGGGACTTCCACGAACCACCTAACCATAGACTTGGTTGAGCCAAATCTCTCTTTATTGAGTCAACCCCATGCCATATTCCAAGCATGAATGTGGGATCTCATGGAACAATCCATCAAAACCAAACCAAGGATTCCAGAGGCAAAAGCACCTCAACCCATCAAACAATGATTCCACCTCATGATTAGACATTACCATCACTAAATTGATCTCTACCCAAGCCTTTCGGGGCTCCAGAGCATTTTTTCCAACCAAGGCTTTCAGGACTAGTAACTCAACCCATAGCTACCACCGGGCTCTACAGATTTTTTCCAACCAAGGCTCCAAGACTAGTAACTCAACCCACCAAGGGCTCCAAAGTTTTTGTCCAACCAAGGCTCCAAGGCTAGTAACTTAACCCAAGTTGTTACAGGGCTCTAGAGTGTTTGTCCAACCAAGGATCCAGGAACTAGTAACTCAACCCACCACTAAAGGAACATGAGAACCAACAAAAAAAAGGGAAATGAACCCACAACACCATGGTTATCCAGGAAATGGAAAGGCTATGAGGAAATTCTCCATGCCAATGATAAATCATAACCAAGAAACCACATGCATATGCCATGCATACCAAAAATAGTGAGGAAAATGTACATGAAACTCGGTACCTACAAGAATAATCCATTATAGTTGTTGATCCCAATGCCCTCTTTCACTTTCCTTCTCTTCCTTTTCCTTCTTTCTCCAAGAATCCAAGTATTCCACACTCTCCAAGAGTGCTCCAAGAAAACTCTATGTGTCTAAGAGTGTGTGAGAGAGAGAATAGATTGAGAGCTCCAAAAACAAACGGATAAAAGTCTAAGCAAAATATTTCCCACTGATCCTGTCATGCGGAAAGAGTTATGTTTGCGGACAAACCTAACCTCCCTAGGAGTCTAAGACTCTCTAGTGACAAACAAACCAAACAAGAACAATCCTTCTCTAAACACACGTTATTCTCTGAGAGATCAAGTGTTTTCCGATCTTACCTTAGGTCCAACGCTTGTTGTAGCAGTCCAGCCTTGCTGATCCAGATGAGCTCCTCCTTCACTTTAAGACCCGCATACACTAACAAAGCAAACGATTACATAACACCTGAATATTCATCATAAAACAAAGCATATTCATCACATAGACCAAGGAGTACATGAAATAATTCATTAACAACAAATCATTGAGAAGAACGGACTTATTTGTATTAAAGAAACAAAAAAGGAACCATTACAACCTGAGCCTTGTGTTGTGCAAGTTCCTCCCAGGGTCCAACAAGAGATTTCCTCTACTTTGACAAGCTCACCCACTCCCAATATGGCAACAAGGAAGGATAGTGATCTCTCCTCACAAGTCAACAATGGAAGTCCTAATTCCAACAACATTTACCCTTAAGAATGTTCAGCTTTCAACCTCCCCTCCTCTGGCCCAATGCCTGTATTTATAGTATTCTAGAGGAGATTCAGTTTCAACATCAATGGGATACTCCCTCTTTTGGATGGGGTAGTTCCTCTCTTGATGGGATAAGCTCCTCTATCATAGGGGTGCATGAACCATCTGGAGGCGCTCAATACACGTCAAGAACTCTTCTAGAAGGCTCTAGAAGTGACCACAAGTAACTTTTTAAAGATGAAACTTGCGCCTTTTGACCTTTACAGGGGTACGCACCCTAGCTTTAGTATACAGAGCGTATTACTACGCAGGTCTAATGTATATGAAGTGCGTACACGCAGGAAAGGTAGAGAGAACCTGCGTACCCAGAGATAAACATGTTTTTAAGTGACTTTCTCTCTCTTTGAGGTTTTGACATGAAGAGCAGAGGTATGGGGCTTGACAAAGAGGACAATGTGGCTATTGATGAGGCCACATACTGCAGATAGTCAGAGTGACAAAATTCAGTGTAACAAACCTAAAAAAAATTTTGAGGTTCAGTGAACCTCATCAAACCTCATAGCCATTGACCAAGTGCATAGATCAAAAATCATAACCTCATGTACAACTTAAGCTTGCAATTTATCCTTATAGTTTCTATGTCCGTGATAACATTTTTGATGTTTAATGATGTTGATTTCTAACTCTATATATATATATATATATTTATATATATATATGATATATTATATATATATATATTTATGTTATGTATTCTATTATATTATATATATATATATATATACTAACCTAATGGTGAACCTCATTTGAACCTCATCATAAAATTCAAACTCAAACCGAACCTAATCATTGCCGAAATTGAACTCAAACCTGAACCATGTGACATTGTTTGGAAGTAGAGCATATGAATTTGACCTTTCTAAAAAATCAACTCCCGCTCAATGAGAGGATTATTATCTGATAGTGGTTGCACCCGACGTCATGAATTCTTCTAAATATCGAGCTATCTACAATCTGCTAGCATTCCTGTCAGTATTCTTAGGTTTTTGAGCCACAGTCATATGCAGCGTAGGAGATATAACATATCATCAGGGTTAAACTATTAGAGACATCCAGGGATACTATAGCTCCATCTTAAGCCTTCATCAATCTGCCCCTCTTCTTTAATATGGGATTTTATCATACTGCAATTGTATTAGAAAGCTTCCTAGTCTGAAAAATTATCATCATGATCCTTCTTTAACCAGGGTGAAGAAATCCTTTTATGAGATCATCCAGACAATCAGCTACTTCATGATTGCTACCAATCCATTTTATGAAGGTCCCTTTTATTTAGGCATCACAAAATCTGGGCTTTCCAAGGATCCAACCACTGTTCCTTATGATTATAGGGGTTGCACAAAGGGGCTGGTTCTCTTTCAACTGAAAAGAAAAGAGGCTTTCAAGTTTGCTCATATTGAGACCTTTATTACCAAATTTTAACTGCTTCAGGACCTACTCGAGTAGATTTCTTCAAATCTGATTATGTCAAGGTTTATTATGTAATCTTGATTTAGAGTTCTGGCCCTTTCTAGTTTTTTCCCTAACATCATCTACCATACTCTGGAATCTATATAGTCTAGAGAGAATCCAATACATACCAAGGATCAAATGTTCCACAAGCATGATTCTAAATGCCACCAATCTGATTGATGCCCAATTGCAGATAGTATCATAGGTTGACAGACTAATGTGCTACAACAAACCCTAGCATCAGCATGGTCTACTTCATTGTACCAATTTTTCAAGTACCCTCTATTCAACCTCAGTTTTGACATGTCAAAATCAATAGGTCAATAACTGTAATGACACTGTTGTATTCAATCTTGTCAATGAGACCCTTTGATGCTATACTTCTTAAAATAAGTATCATGACACTTTCAATATGAAACTTCTTTACATTGTCTGAACACTCTACTCAGCAGTAATCAATGTTCACTGCCTCTGAAGGTTTCTACATATCTAAGGCAACTTTTTTTTGCTGTGAAACCAACATACAATAACAAACCAGAGCCTCAAATCATGCTTATATCAATTTCGATGACTTTCAATCTCAAGAAAACATATCACTGCATAGTATAAATGGCAGTAAGAAAGAGACTTGTCGCAATTCAGAGCTTCAAGGGAATCTTCACAATTCAATCTCATGAACCTCAGTTATGTGCTGATCCCTGCCACTGTGGCATTAAGCGCGCTCATTCCTACAAGAAAATAAATAGTATGGATATTCTATCTCAAAGCCATCTACCATATAAGGACCTTACACTCTCTTAGAACAAGATAACCGATATCCTTGTGACATCAGTAATTCTAGAAATCTGTCCCAAAACTTGATTTGAATGCAGTCAATGTGTACATCAAATAATCCATGATCTTCAGATTCTCTCCCCACTTTAAAGTAAAGTTGGGGTTGTTAAGCCATCCAATTCATACACATAATGTGAGCAAACGATGTTTTGAACCCAAGTCATTATTGTGGCTACCCCCTCTCTTAACTTCTAGATGGAACCTCGACGGAGAGCTTGATCAGCCAATTTCAATATCTTGTTTTTAATTATTTGTCCATGTATTTTCACCATTCTTCATCTAGGCAAAACATTTATGCTTTTTCATGTTGATTATGTGGCTATATAATTTTCTTTCGTATTAGGCTTGATTTCTTGATCTCCGTTCAATGTACTTTATGGATCTTCTTAATTATCTTTTTCCTCCCTTAGAAGCTGAAGGATGCTTTTAGAAAATTGGCACAGACATGTCCATACCAAACATTTTTGGGTGCTCTTACGTTTTGTTCTCCTCATCTTATGGATTAGGTTCGGTTTCAGATTAAGTAGAAGCTCGTTTTTACTCGACTTATTGTTTCTTAGCTTGATATCTAAGAATTATTTGCCCATGTGTTCCTCAATGCTTTTCTTCCTTTCCTCATATGTTTGTAAAATTAAAGTGGGTTTTCACCCTTTAACTTCCCTTTTGAAATTTTTGGCATCCTTCCTTGCTATCTTCCAGTTGATGTATGGATTTAATGCATCTCGTTTCTCCATTGTTGGGAGATTTCCTGATTTTTTCCACATTCAAAACAAGGTCTACATTTCAAGGGAGTGTTTTTGTAGTGTACTGTCTACTTCTAAGCATGGTCAAGGAGTTTCAAATTAAGAGAAACTAGTAACCGCTCCATTTCCAGATCGATTATAGAATATTTGGCTATCCTTTTATCATTTGTAACTTCTAAAACTTTCAACAGGTTTCTTGAGTTATTGTTTGTGCTTTCAGAGACTGACACTTCATTAGGATCAATATACATGAGATGACTCTTCATTAGCATCAATATACATGAGATGACTCTTCATAATGCCATGCTAGATTTAGGAGCATCCCATAATCTTATGCCTAAAGTCATCATGGAAAGATTGGGACTAGAAGTAACCAGACCTTACAAAGATTTATTTTCTTTTGACTAAAAAAGGGTTCACTGTATTGGACTGATTAAAGATGTTGTTGTGTCTCTCACACAAATCCCTGCAAAAACAACTGTCATGGATGTGGTTGTTGCAGATGTCCCACCTAAATTTGGGATATTGCTTTCAAGGTCATGGGCAGCAAAAATCAAAGGTACCATGCAAATGGATTTGACTTATGCCACTATACCAGTTTTTGGAGAACAAAGAAGGTTATACCGTGAAACAAGAATGGCATATATGGTGAGTAGCAAAGACAAACCACAAAACTTTCCCATTTATTCTTGTGACACAGGCCTTGGATCAGCTATTTTGTTTAATGAATCAGTGGGAAAAGAACCTCAGGAAGAAAAGACAGAAAATCAGTGTGAAGAATTGCAGCAAAGTAATGAAGAAGATGCTTCTGGTTGCTGGTCCTTGTACTTTGATGGAGCAGCAGGAAAAGAAGGTGCTGGAGCTGGGATTTGGATCATGAATCCAGCTGAGGAAAGTAAGTTCTTATCATACAAGCTTAATTTTGATTGCACAAATAATATGGCCGAGTATGAGTCTCTGGTTTTAGGCTTAGAAGCTTTGATAGAATTTAAAGCCAAGAATATTGTTATTTATGGAGACTCTGAGTTAGTCATAAAACAAGTTCAAGGTGTTTATCAAACAAAAGATGCAAGAATGAGAGCTTATAGGAACTTGGTGTTAGATTTGTTGGAAAAGTTTCAGTCATATACTCTCACTGTAAAAACCAGAGATCAGAATTCTATGGCAGATTCCCTTGCTGTGGCAGCTAGCCTTTTTGTTGTTCCTAAACATTCTTCTGACAACTATGAAGTTAAAATTCGCCATAGGCCAGTCATCCCAGATAATATCCTAAATTGGCAGGTCTTTGAAGATGATCAGCAGGTAAAAAACTTTCTAGAATTGAAAGGAGAATTTGAAAATAGTCAAATTGATCAGCAAAATATGCTAGTTGAAACAAAAGAGAAGTCTGAGGTGTTACAGCTGCAAAATAACTTGATTCCTAAAGGACTCATTCCACTTGAGAAACTTTTTGATCAGAACGATGTTTTTAAAGCACCAAAGTTGCAAGCAAATGAAGAAGAGGTAGAAAGTTGTAATTTAGGCGATTCCGTAGCGCCTAAATTAGTCAAAATTTCAAAATTTTTATCAGCTGATCTTAAGGTTAAATATATTGAGTTGATGAAGAAATTTACTGATGTTTTTGCATGGAGCTATGCTGATCTAAAACAGTATGATCCTTCAATAATACAGCATACCATTCCAATCAAGGAAAATGAAAAACCTTTCAAGCAAAAGCTAAGGAGAATCAATCCTCTTCTTATGCCACTTATTGAGAAAGAGGTAAAGAAACTGTTTGATGCAAAGATTATTGTTCCCATTAGGTTTTCAAACTGGCTTGCCAACTTGGTACCAGTAAGGAAAAAGAATGGAGAGATAAGAATTTGCATAGATTTTAGAAATTTGAACAAGGCTTCATTAAAGGATAATTATCCTCTTCCTAAAATGGATCTTATTCTACAGAATATTGTTGGTTCTAAAAGGATGTCAATGTTAGATGGTTTCTCAGGATATAATCAGATCCTTGTTCATCCAGATGATCAGGAGAAGACAGCTTTCACAACACCATGGGGCACATTTATGTATGCCAAGATGCCTTTTGGCCTCATGAATGCAGGGGCGACCTTCCAGAGGGCCATGGACATTGCTTTTGCTGAAGAGAAAGACAAGTCAGTGGTAGTATACCTTGATGATATTACAGTCTTCTCAAAGAGGGAAGAGGATCATTTAAAACACCTTGAAAGGATCTTGCTCAAATGTAGAAGATTTGGTATTTCCCTAAATCCAACTAAGAGCATTTTTGCTTTAACTTCTGGTAAGTTACTTGGGCATATTATTTCAGAAGAAGGGATTAGAATTGATCCTAATAGGGTCAGTGCTATTTCAAAATTGGATTTGCCTAGGAGCAAGAAGGAGGTCCAGTCTTTTCTTGGTAAGGTAAATTTTGTTAGAAGGTTCATTCCCAATTTTGCTGAAGCAGTCAAGTATATCACTAAAATGCTTAAGAAAGGAGCAGACTTTAAGTGGACAGCCGAGGCAAAGAACTCATTTGAAGAAATTAAAAAGGCTCTCACTCAAGCACCGGTTCTGATTAGTCCTGATTTCACCAAGGAATTTCTAATTTTTACATTTGCCTCTGAAGATACAGTTGCTGGAGTCTTATTACAGAAGGGAAATCAAGGTATGGAACAGCCCATTTCCTTTTTTAGTAAAACCTTAGCTAATGCTGAATTGAAGTACAATATTTTGGAGAAGCAAGCATATGCATTGGTGAAAGCAATCAAGGATTTTAGAATCTATGTACTGCATTCTCATATTATTGCATATGTACCAAGCACTGTTATTAAAGACATCCTAACCCAAGCAGACCCTGATGGTAAAAGAGGAAAATGGATAGCCAAGTTGCTAGAATATGACATTGAAATCAGACCTACTAAGTTAGTGAAGGGCCAAGGATTAGCAAAACTGTTAACTCATTCAAATCCAGATAGCAGTGAGATCAATCTTAATGCAGAAATATCAGAAATTTCTGAGATAGAAGAGGAATTAGTCCAAATTAATGAAAAATTTCTGACATCAGAATGGTATAGAGAAGTGGCATTTGTTTTGCAACACAACAGAGCTCCAGATAATCTTTCCAAGTCTAAAGCCCGGTTCATTAAGCTTAAATCTCTGAGATACTTTGTTCATGAGCAGATTTTATTTTGGAAAGATACAGGTGGGATTTTGCTAAATTGTCTTATTGAGGAAGAAGCTGAAAAGGTGATGGATGAGTTTCACAAAGGGGATTGTGGAGGCCATCACTATTGGAGGGCTACTGCAAATAAAATTTTAAGGGCAGGATATTTCTGGCCAACCATGTTCAGAGATGTCTACAAAAGAATAGCTTCATGTCATGAATGTCAGATGTTTGAGGGTAAAAGAAAGCTTATTCCTATGCCACTAATCCCTATCTATGTTGAAGCCCCCTTCCAGCAATGGGGATTAGACTTCATAGGTGAAATACATCCTCCTTCATCAGGGCAGCATCGGTGGATTCTCACAGCCACTGACTATTTTACAAAGTGGATAGAGGCGATACCAACCAGGCAAGCTAATGATTTAGTAATCATTTCCTTTTTAGAGAATAACATCTTAGCAAGGTTTGGATGTCCACTCAAGCTTATCACAGATAATGCTCAGGCTTTTAAGTCTAGAAAAATGATAAATTTTTGTCATCAATATCATATTTCCCTTGGTCACTCAACAGCATATTATCCACAGGGAAATGGTTTGGCTGAAAGCTCAAATAAAAGTCTTGTGAGGATTATCAAGAAACTTCTGTAGGAAAACAAAAAGGCTTGGCACTTAAAGTTGAGATATGCCTTGTGGGCTGATCGCATTTGCACCAAAAGATCTATAGGAACATCGCCTTATGAACTTGTATATGGTGCAGAAGCTATTTTCCCAACATCTCTTGGGGTACCAGTTATGAAGCTAATTCAAGGATTAGAGGAGGAACCGAATGCCATACAACGAAGGATTAATCAATTAATAGCTCTGCAAGAAAAGAGAAATGAAGTGTATGAAGGCCATCAGCAAAATCAGAACAGAGTCAAAAGGGCTTTTGATAAGAAGATTAAAGATGTCACATTTCATATCAATGATAAAGTTTTAAAGTGGGAAGCCAGAATTGAGGAAAGGGGCAAACATGGCAAATTTGAGAATTTGTGGAAAGGGCCATATCTGATTTCAGATTACCATGGAAATAACACATATATTTTACAGGAGGTTGATGGATCGCCATATGCTGGAGGACCTGTTAATGGCAGGTTCTTAAAGCATTACAATCAGTAAAAGTTCACCAAGCATTCCATTCCCATTGTACATAGCCGTTTTATGAAGGTTTTTTGTTATGAAAAAATAATTGACAAGCTGAACATGAAGATTTTAGCCCGAGGAGAAGGCCCATAAAATCTGACAGGGATGCTTATCAGTCATATGCAAAATGTAATAAATGGATAGAGGCACTGGTGCTACGAGTTCTTAGTGTACTACAGGAGCACACTATCCCAAGTGGAGCCGCTGTTATCACTTAAGGTTACAAGTTCATCTATGTACAAAGATCCATATGTAAATTTTTGGTTCAAGTCAATAGGTTGTTTAGGTTTATTACTTTAAAATTAGTCTTTTCTAAAGATTAATTGAGGTATGTCCTTGTTAAAAATCGTTAGTTTCCATCTCCCATAGCATATCTAGTCTTGATTATATCATTCTGACATTGCACAGTTTCGTAGCGTAAATATGATTGGCCTGTTTTAACTGCGAAATCATTTTTCACCATTCCTGAGCAGCCATTGCGTAGCGCGGCATGTCATTTCATGATTGCCAGTGCTACAAAATCGGGGATTCGGGTATTTTCTGCAGTACATTGTCTTGAAGTGTCAAATCTTGGGGTATGAGTCATCAAAAAACCGTTTAGATGTGTCAGTGGACATCCCATCTAGATCATAATAGGATCCATCCCGCCATTTGAATAGGATCACACGCATGTCTATGATGTTAATCAATCTTATGAGATAAGGTGGTGCAATTATGTTTATTCATGACTGCATTCAATGTGCCTATTCCATGCTGAGTGTTTCAAAAAAACTAAAGGAAGCCGCCCGAATTCTCATTCAAAAGAAAGTTTACTGCAAGCGAGCCGCATTCTGAAAGCCAAAGCTGTTGAGAGAGTTGTAATTGCTGATGGAGTTTCTGTGCAAAGTTTTTTCTGAGCAAGATGGAAAAACGAGAGAATAGATCCGGGAGATGCTTAAGGACTGAACCAGAGGGACTCGACCTCACGCTAAGGGATGAAAGTGTTGCTCGAGCGTTCAAACAAGCCGGTTGCTGGAGGTTTTGTGAGAAACTACAAGGCGGGCATACAGAGGTAACCAAGGCTTTCGCTCTGAACTTTAGTGGCCTAAATTCTAAAGTTGCATTATTAGAATTCCCTGTTTCTCCACAAGTTATCTCTGTTGTTACCGAGATCCCAAGGAGTGGTCAAGAGTGGTTTAAAAACTACAAGTTTGACACAACACCATGCAAAGAATTTCTGAAAGAGCAATATGTCAACCAGGACCTTTCTAAGGCAATTCCTAGGCATTATGTCAAAGAACAGTATGCTCTGCTACTTACAGCTATTCAGAAGTATCTCACTTGTGAGGGCAGGTATACTAAAATTTACTCCTACCATTTCAAGCTTCTGTTACACTTCACAGGAAAGACCTCCATAGATATTCCTTTCTATCTGTTTAGGAGTCTAGGAAAAATGTGTGACAAGGTTCAGTATAAAAAGGAAAATCAAGAAACATCTCTTTTTCATCATGGCTTAATCAAGTTACTGGTATTAGATAGTCTGAATAAGATTGGAAGGGATTGGGATTCGTTTATCTTTATGTCGGGTTTCCAAAGTAAAACCGGTCTAACCCCTTTACCAGATAGAGAAAAGGAAAAAGAGACTCAAGAGTCTGCAATGGTTGAAGAACCTGTACTGGAAAAAATAGTGGAAGAGCCTACAGTGGCTAAGCCTAAGCAGCAGGCTAAAGACCGTAAGAAAACAAAGGATAAAACAAAACAATCAGGGAAACCCATAGTTATCAAAGAAACACCAAAACCATCTGAGCAAAAGATGAAATACCAGAAAGTGGCATCCAAGCCAAAGGAAATAGCACAGCAAAACAAAATCAGAACAAGGATTCAGTTGAACAAGGAAAAGGGAAAGTCAATTGCGACAGAGGATAGCCCCATGTCTAAGGGTAGCCTTAAAGATTTGTTAGAAGCCATTGACTTTGAACAAGCTACTTCTGTACAAGATGAGCCCGTGCCAATAGACCTGACACATTCATCTCCTGACAGTTCTAAGAAATCTAAAGCTTCCAAAAGGCTCAGATTCGAAGAAGCGGGAAAGGAATTCATGGTGAGGCCCAGAAGGCCAATTACTAGAGGTCAAGCACAAGCAGCAGAACAAATTCCAAAAGGTGAGGAGACTGCCAAGGCAATAACAGAACAAACTAAAACATTGCCTGAGATAAAGAAA